>CABHPQ010163656.1:28633-79664 GCA_902168405.1 Peromyscus aztecus | reverse complement strand
AGGCCTCTGACCTTTTCAGGAACCTGTTCTCACAGGAAAATACTCAGACAGACACAGACATATAAGTAAAAATAAAATGAATCTTAAAAAAAAAACAAAATGAAAAACCCTGGATATGGAGAAACACCCTCCTTTACTTTTTTAAGTTATGGCATTTGCTGCTTTGGCCATGTGAAATGAACTCTATAGTTACTATGGTAGCAGTTTTAGACATTATATAGGTATCAATTTATGGATAATACATGTTAGTTCAAAATATGAAAATCATGAGATAAGATTCTATTGCCTTGCTTGGTGACATAACACAAAATTGTAGCTATATGTGTCCTGCTACTATATATTCATGGGGCTTGGTTACCTCCAAAGAAAGTCCACAAATGCCCTATAAGATGGTGTAGTACTTGCATAAAATCTAGGGACACCCTCTGTACCCTTTACGTCTCTAGACTACACATAATGAACAATATGTCAATACTGTGTAAGTAGTTGCTATCCTGAATTTCTTGGGAATAAAAACAAGAAAACAAGTCTGTGTATATTCACTACAAGCACAAGTATATTCCGGGATATATCCAGTCTTTAGCTATTAGAGTCCATGGACATGAAGGGATGTTTATATATAGGTATGTATAGATTTACAACAATGAAGAGGGTCAAATGTAGGCAGATACAATAGATTCTTTCTTATTATATGGCATGGATACACGTCTTTGCACTCTTGAGCAAAATCAGTTATAGTACTGCACAAGGAAAAGAAACTTATTATCAATTTTGTTTCCACCCACATTCTATTGTTACATGATGCTTTTTATCTTTTAGACACCTTTGGGCGTGTGTTCTCTCATCCAAATATCTACAAGGAATGGTTCCCCATTGCCAGGACTTTTCCTTTGCACACTTGCATTCACTCTGAAGTCATCACTTTCTTTGTGTGGTCTTTCTGTGAATTCCCTTCAGCTTGGTTCACGTTTATAGGAAGGACTAGAAGACAGCCATGCTTTTGATAACGGCCTATCATTTCATCAGGTCTGACACATTCAGAATTCCACCCACCCTTGGCATGGAACCCGGGCCCTTTCAAATCACACATTAATCTGTGTCAAGTTGACCATTGTCCGTGTTCAGGCCTTTGACTGGAAGAAGCGGGGCTGAAGGAGAAAGGAAATCATATCCTGTCAATAAGCGCTGAAAATATTTAGTGTGGCAGGCTGTGTGTTTTCTTTCTTATGAAAAGCTGATTAATATTCAGTGGTTGGAGGTTAATGCCCCATTCATTTTATTCGCTTTACATCCTGCACACAGCAGTGGTTGTTCCAATTTCAGCTCCTAATTCATACAAGTCTGTTTCCAATCAGGAGATTAGTAACTTACTGCCTAAGCAGAGACAAACCACACAATTGCTCAGCTTACCTCTCTTCCCTGCTCAGGCATGCATGTGCGCTTAAAATGGACTCGCTCATGGATGGATGTGGATGCTTTGAGACCAGCAAAGTTCCTTCAGTGTGAATATATCTAAGAAATTTTATTTATGGTGTAAGCATGGGAGAGACACAGACGGATGAAAGTGACGGGGGAATTGTCTAAATACCTTGCCAGGCACCAAGGTCTTTAGCCTTGCTCACAGACTGTACATTCTTGAAGTTTTCTCAATCACAAATACTCTTCCGTTGAATTCTATTTCAACTGTATTAGGATGAGTCACAAATGACAAGATTCTTTCTGCTTTCTCCTTTTGCAGAACATTTCATCATTTTCTAAGTTTATCACAGCACAGTTTATCTACAAACTCTGCATTATTACTTTCATTTTTGAGGCAGAGTCTCACTGTGTAGACCAGGATGACTTCCAGTTCACAGAGATCCACCTCTTTCTTCCTCCCATGTGTTGAGATTAAAAGTGTGTACCACTATGTACACTGATTTTTATCTTATAGGATCTTTGATATAATTGGAGCCCCCCTCCCCTTCTTTTTTCTTCAAGGAAGTGAAATTCCAGGTAGATGAACTCAAGAGGAATGATAATGAAGGCTTTTCTAGTCATGCAAGGAAAGCCTTTGAATGGGTCAGCAAAGCAGAGAGGGACTGCCATTTCCTGAAGCACCTTTTGAAATCTTACCATATTTATCTAGAAAGGATTCAGAGCAGCGCTGCAGGCTTCACGCACTTGGTTTACAATTATTTAGTCACTGTAGGGGAGGTATTTGTACTCAAGATAGGGGAGGAGCAGTGAGAAGAAATTTGTATTTCAGGAGTGTGCGTGCAGAATGGTTGACTAAAAGAAATCACTATCACAGTAGTTTTTTGTATTGCTAGGTATGTTTTTGACTGCATTTATTTCTTATATAGCCATATTGTGCTTCTAAAAATTGGACACAATTTTAGATTGAAGGGGCTGAAAATATAGCTCAGCTGGTAGAGTGCTTGCCTAGCATGTATGAAATCTTGAGCCTGATCCCCACCATGACATAAACTGGGCATGATTGGACATGCCAGTAATCTCAGTATTGAGGAGATGGAGGCCAACCTCCATTGCATAGTGAGTTTGAGGCCAGCCTGGGAAATGTGAGACTCTGTTTCAAAATGAAAACAAAATTTTAAAGAAAAGGGATTAAGAAGAAATTCTTAGCTTGAATGATTTGTTCAGAGATGTTGAGTTTGGTTGTGATCTCTTGCCCAAAGATGTCAATGTATCTTATTTCAAGGTTTGAAATCCACCTCCATCACCTAGGCACCACGAGGGTATCATCCTCTCCTTTCCTCTTTGATTGATGTATTAGTAAAAAGGCAAAGGATATTATTTTGAATAAAACACAAACCAGTCAATCTGCTACTGAAAACATACATCCAATTCCAGGTTGGAATTGACTCTGTTTTAGTTACTAGTGAAATGGCCCTGATCTCATATCTCTAAGCCTCAAAGTATAAAGGCAGCACCAGGAGGCTGGCAGTGTGAGAAAGAGCACTTGCTTTGCAAGCATGAGGACCTGAGTTCAAATCCTCAGCAGTCATGTGACAAGCCAGATGTGGCTGTGCCTACAATTGTAAGCCCAGAATTTTTAGGGGCTGAGACAGGGAGATGTTTGGGGTTTGCTGACTGTCAGCCCAACTCCAGGTTCAATCAGAGACCCTTTCCCAAAGAATAAAGTAGAGAGTGATAAGTCAGGACACCCATGTCTTCCTATGGTATCCACAAGTGTGTACAGGTACAGTTAACCCATACGTACAAGGGTGTATACACAATATATCTATATCTCCCCACAAAATTGGCATATCCCAGGCTACCATAGTGTCAGTTCATCAGAGGTTTATTGTGAGAAATGTATGGTTTGTACCTGTGAAAATACTTGTAAATCTATGCACTGCTAAACAAATTAGTCATCACAGCTAGTTCTCTGTGATGTTTTTAAACTGCCCCGGTCTATGGACTCCCCAGCCAGCCTTCCAACTTCAGTCAACCACCTTGCTGTCTTCTGTTTGAATTTGGGGAAACACAGCTGCCTTAACTTTTCAGCTAAGTCTCAAATGTCTTCTATCCTACTACTAAAGGGCTGGGTCAGCAAAAGCCCAAGGAATTTGGGGCAATAATTCTGTCATCTAGAACTGTGCTTCTCATAGAATGCATAATGTCCTGTCAAAAACTCTTGAGCATCTTTAGCCTTGGGTCTAAGCACCAACCCCTGGAAGCCACATGTGGGAAAGTCCTTGGAGTTTTATCTGGGAGCTTCCTAGCCCATGTGACCTGATGTCTCATTCTTGTCTTTCTTTAAATGGCAGTGCAAACCACAAAGGTACCATCCTCATCACTTCTAAACATTATCTTCATTGATATCGAATACGTTGCTATGCAGCCACTAGAACTCTTCATCTGGTAACACCAAAACACTGTCCCCATCAAACATCAGTGTCCTTTGGTCTCATTTCATCTCCTAGGTCCCATTCGGCACACCACTCCTTCCTCTATGATCTTGTCTCTCTGAGTATCTCTCCTAAGTTGTATTATCTGATACTCCTTTTGTGACACTTATTTTGTGGAGCACCCTATCGTTAGAACTCATCCCTGAAGGATGCACACTCCTATTTTGTGTGAGGAAGGATGGCAGTTACAGTCTTCAGAGACATCCGGAGATTGTTGGGGAACCAATCGGCTTGGAGACTCCACAAACCTCTTTAGATACTGGCAATGATCCAAAGTGTGGTAGTAACATTAGCATCAGTCTTAATAGATGCTGATAAAAGCACCCACTGACTAGGCTTCCTTGAGTCTCTGGGAAGAGCTCCAGGGGTCCAGCACTCTTAGGAGGAGGCCATGGCTTCCTGGACACCAGGAAAGCCTCACGATAGAGTTTCTCAGCACAGCGAGGCCTGCCTTTTAACTCTCTCATCTTTTATTTCACAGATGCCACCAGGAGGGATTCCTTGGCTTGTGGAAATACTATGTTCTCTTCCTGCCTTTGGGTGACCATTAAAAAAAAAAGCCGGAGCTTGAGCAGAGCTCCACACGGGGTGTCTGGCCAAAATGCAAAGTTGCACCGCAGTTTGCAGGCAGACACTGTTTTTCAAGAGAGGGAGCAGAGTGCCGTGCCTTTCAGCACCTCTTCCGCCACTTCTTTAAAAGATGATTTAAATTTGAGGCAATGGGCCCGAATGCTGAACATCTGACACCCAGACAAGACCTAATGAATCATACCCTTGACCAGCGTTGCTCCCCTCCAGCCACTTCACTTGGAGTCCGTGGTGGTGTTTTGTTTTGTTTTTCCTCCCCCACAAAAACGTTTTTTTTCTTACACAGACCATGTGCTTGTTAGCAGTGGCCTGGGCAATTCATTGTATTTGTGGCATGGCTAAGACATCCAAGGGAGCCTGGAGACCCAAGTGCATGCTTCTTATCCATGGCTCTGAGTTCCACAGGGAAAGGACAGTGGTATTCCTGAGAGACTTAATTTAGAACCACATTCCTACACAGCCTTGTTGCATATTATGCAGCCTCCGTAGTCAGGTGTTCCCAACTCTGTAGCATCAAGCTTTGCTGTGACATAAGTGACTCAAAAGGACAAAATATTAACAACTGTGTGTGGACAGAAATGCTGGTACTAGGGGAAAGGTCCTAGTTCTAAGTATTGAGTAGAAGCAATAATCCCTGGTGTGAGAAATTTCTCTATGAGGGAATGTGGAATGACAGACTAGTGCATGCTTGCCTGAAAATTGAAGGGCTATCATGTGATACTGTTCCTGATGAGATGTGAATAAATATCTAGTCACTCCAGAGAGGGACCCTAAACAGACCAAAGTAACCATACCACTGCAGTCCAACTTGGTGAATCAGTGAGTTTGTTACAGTTACTTAAAAGAGCACGGGGAAGGGGTTATATAAAGGAGTGTGGATGACTCAAGAACAGCTGCATCTCTGAAAGCCTACCTCAGCATGCATGACAACTCAAGAAAGCTGGAAACCTGGAGCTGTCTGTGTGTCTTGCAGGCATTTCAGCAAGTCTGAGAGTCTCCTCTCCTCAGCTGTCCTTATTGCTTATATAACCTTGAAGAGGGAGGGGCTTTTCATATCTGGTAAATTTTAGGGACTTCCTAAGACTTGTAAGTTGTTGACTTCCTGAATCTTATTGAGAGCTTTCTTTCCAGGAAGAGTGTTTTAATTCAGAGAAATTGCTACACTACAAGGACACAGGATGAATAAATCTAGGCTTCTTATCTTCTATGTGGACCCTGAATTGGGCCTCATTCTCCTCTCTGAGAGCTCAGTTTTTGATTGTTCTGATGATTCCTGTCTGATTGTTATTTTTCAGGTACCCAGAACCATACGTGCAGAGAGTTGGCAGGGCTCTTCACTCAGTGGCTGTAGCATATGCAAACAATTTAATCTTCCAGTCCAATCTTTAATGTAAATGTTTAATATAAACCTGATGTTAACATGATGTACATGAAGTTCTGGCAGGAAAAGCGGGGATTTACATTGTTCTGGAAATCAGATATTCTCATCACAGGGGCAGCAATGACCTTTAAGGATGGCAGGGTTTTCCTTCACAGTAACAGGTGCACCCCAAAGTGCAAATGCCTAATGTATTATAGGGGAGTCAGTTACTCATAGTTGCTCCCTGTGGTCTGCATGTTCAAAAACCGAGGGTTTCTGATTGGAATTTAGCTGATGTCAGATGAGTGGGGTAGACAGGAAGTGGACAGTCCCAGCTGTGACAGGACACCTCATTGCTGATGGCCCCAGGAATGGCAACTTCATCTCTCTATACCTGAAAAACTAAGATTTTATACACAACTGGCCCCAGAGCCTGTTTTTGTCCAACCTCAAGCTAAGAATGGCATATATGTTTATGTGTGCATATGTATATATGTATGTGTGTACATATAGGGGGCCGTGTGCATGTCACAGTACATGTTTGGAGGTCAGAGAACAACTTGGAGGAATCTGCTCTTTCCTATCTCATAGGAGTCGGGGATTAAACTCAGTATTCAGGCTTGGCAGCAATTACATTTACCTGCTGAGCCATCTTGCTGACCTTTCTGACTGTTGTTTTGAAACACTATGTTTTAGGCCCAGACTTTCCTTTAACTCCTAGTGATCCTCCTGCCTCAGTCTTCCAAATGTTGGGATTACATACATGTCTTTGCATGCCAGGCTATTGTTTTTGTATTTTTTTAATGACCAGAGCAAACATCTTTATGACCTGTAGAAGTGATATAATTGTTCCAATTTCATCCTTCATAGATTATCATTTGAACATGGCTGCAGTCATTCATTTACCGTCTTGTCTCTGGTGAACAGTAACTACATTGGCAGAATTTGTTTGAAATGTGACTACAGGGTTCATACAAACTAAAAACTTATTTTCTTTTTTCAATAGAAAATGTTTCTTAGCTTGGCTCTTGCCAGCCCATTGTCAATGATACCATGTTGACTGATTTTTTAATACTAGCTGTCTATACATTCACTACTCCATCTGCACATGGCATGTTGTACATTCATTTTCCCCTTTAAAGTGTTTGCTGATGGCACTGTCCACTTAGAGATGACCACTCTGAAGTCTCTTATTCTTTCACACCCCTCCCCAAGGTACACATATCATCAAGGAAGAGGAGGCAGAAAGAGCAGAAGAGCCAAAGGTAGTGGATGGCTTCAGCGAAACAGCACTCTTCAGTCACACAGAGGAAGCTACATATGTGAACTCACAGAGGCTGTAACAGCATGCACAAGGCCTGTGCGAGCTCAAGCTAGACCAACATCCCAGTGTGGACAGGGAGGTACTACATTACACCCCTAGCTGAGGAGTTGTTAGCTTTTGATAGCTGCCAGAAGACAGCTTTCTTTAAGGGTGTTACTCTGTTGTAGGTCAACCACACTCTAGGGGACGAACTTGTACTCAAGAGTGTTTGGGCCACACAAATGGACTTGATGGGTTAAAGAAGAGAGTGAGAGGAAAAGGGAGAGAGAGGAGGAAGGGAAGGAGGGAGAACATGAAGTTGGGTGGGTAAGGTAGGTGGTGGGAGTGGACCTGGGAAGAGTCAGGAAAGGGGGTGACTATGATCAAAATACATTACATGAATTTCTCAAAGAATTAATAAAAAATTAAAAAATTGTTGAATATTTGGGGCATCATCACCTATCTTTGTCTGCTTTAGGCTTTTTTTTTTTCATGTTAGTGGTTAGTTATAAAGCAAATAAAAAAATCCACATTGCCGGAAGTCTGATGCTTTATAAAGCAGATAAAGGGAGGGAATATAGTTCGATGTGGAGAGGACCCACTTAGCATGCCCAAATCCCTGGATTTGATCTCTAGTACCATATAAACCCAGTATGAGGTTACACTTGCCATCCCAGCACCCAGGTGGTGGAGAGAGAAGGATCAGAAATTCAAGAAACCCTGTCATAAAAAGATCTGTGCGTGCACACACACATATACACACATGCACACACACACACATACACACACACATGCACACACACACACACACACACACACACACACACACACACACACGGCATGGAAGTAGGAGCAAGCCACGTTGGGAAGAAGAAAGGAGCAGAGTGAATATGTTCACAATATATGTATGTCTACATGTCTGAGCCTGTAAAAAAAATTAGATTTAGAAAGTTAATAAAAGAAAATAAAACAGACATTTAATGAAACTGGCTGATCACCAGTGTTTGCAACTGGGGCTAGACAGGTGCCTGAGCTCAACAAAGCAGCCTGAAGATGGAACCCAGAATTTTCATGTGTTTGGGTTTTGTCTTTAATTCCCACCCCTCATGGTAAGGCTCAGGTTGATTTGACAACAACCAGCCAGAATAATGACTTGATTTTATACTTTTTTTTTTTTCTGAGAAACACGGCTTATTTTACAGCTAACACCTGACGTGGCCTTCCTTCAAAGCAATTCTGATTCCCCTTATCTTTGACATCCCTCACCTTCCAACCCCCACAGCTCCCGTCTCCCCACCGTTCCCTATAAGCAAGTGGACTCTGTACGTTATGGAAGTGTCTAAACCTTGGCACTTGAATGCTAGATAGCACAGTTCCTGATAACACATGCTGCCTCTCTCCCTCTCCTTGGGAAAGAATGTCCTCATGAAAGTGAAATTGCACCCAAGCATGCTGAATTCCTAGACGAAATATATTGAGGAGTCTGGGATTGGCCAGGTGACAGCAACCCTTTTGTTCCCAGCCAAATATTTACAATGGGGCCAGATTGACATTAATTGTGACCGAACATTCCTGACCTTGGCGTAACCTTCTCAGAAGGTGAGGAGAAACGATTTAATCTCTGTGCTTTTATGGTGGTATCTTAATTTTTTCCTCCAAGCTTAGAATTAATTTCCCTAGTTTACAGGCTGTATGGGAATGTCCCAAGGTCCCCTTGGTCCCTCTGGATGAAATAATTAGCTGCACATGCTGTCCAATATTCTCCTATACACGGGCCCCTCATTAGGTTCAAATCTTGGTTTAATTTCCAGCAGAAATAGTTCAGGGTTTCCTGAGACTCAGCAACTGAACCTGACCAACTGCAGGGGGTCTCGTACCCAGACTGCCCCTTTCCTGGTTCTCTGCCCACCCTGCCCTCCTTCCTGAGAGCCAGATCTCCTTCAGGTACATTGTTGCTGTTTCTGCATTGGTGAACTATCCAGATCAGAAACCATTCCCTGAGCACTTAGTACTTGTCTTCCTTCCTTCCCAGTTGCTCATTTTGATTTGAATCCCTTAGCTTTCTGGGACAGGTTTACTTGAGTCTATTCATGGCATCTGGAGGCCACCATAGAGGGGAGCATCAGTTCTTCCCAAGGAGAAAAGCTCATGATTTATTAAACTATTCTTTATCATTTTTGGATTACAGGTAAAGAAATGAAGTGGTAAATAAAATACATACAGGACAGTCTGGGGTGGTAGAGAGGATGGCTCTCAGGAGCAGTGAAGATGGATGTGTGCTGTGTAGAGTGGCCTTGGAAGTGGCTGATGGAATGCTTTCTTCCAGACTGCCTACAGAACCATCCTCTGGAGGATGCCCAGATTCAGTGGACTTCTCAAAGTCGGGGGTCCTGACCTGAATACTCAGAGCTGTGTATCTAGACACGTGGGTTCAGAATTCTGTAACATTTGATTGCAACTCTCTTTCTCTTTAGATCATACTCACTAGATTCCATAGCCAGTATTCCAGGAGGTGATGCTGGAATTGTCTGATCTGATCATTGCTACTGAATCTTGTGTTCTTTATATCCCTTCTGCCCCCAGAGACCTAACTCCAACAGGAGAAGCAAGACTGGCCTGCTTTGGGAGTAAAGTTTGATTAATGCCAGATCCTTAAACAGAGAGAGAAAGGGAGAGAGAAGACTTGAGAAAATGGAGGTATTCAGACTTTTAACCTTCATGTTGAGTTGTTTTTATTGGATGGAGTAACACTCTGATTATTCCCCTCTGCCTGGAACAGAACACGATCCCACATTTCTTTACAATTAAATTAAGGCTAAAGAATGGCAAAGACGTTATCGTTCATGCGATATGTCTGAGAGATACTGGTTTTGGTCTACTGGAATGGAGTGCAGAAGCCCTTGACTGGGTTGCTTTCTGAAATGCCAAGTTTTCTGGGCAAATCCCATTAAGGGGTTTCATGTAGCTTCTGTCTTTTTGTTTTCATTTGTTGGCTGCCACTGTTGGAGATGACTCAAGGGCTGTTCACGCCAAACTTGAGCTCAATTTAGACATTGGAAATACTAAAATGAGGATATCTGTCTGGTCATTATTTCCCTTATCTGTTTATCCTGCAAGCGTCGATCATATCTAAAATAATTTCATTATAGGAGCTTGGTCACTTGTTAATTTTCTTCACTAATCTGGCTTATGGCAAAATTTGTTATGGATTGTAGTTAGGTTGTTTTCTCAGCTTCCTCAACACGTAGATGGATATTTTTTCACCAAGTTGGAAAAATACTTGAACATTTTTTTTTTGAGATGGATTCTTGTGTAGCCAGGCTGCCTTTGAACTTGCAGTGTAACTAAAGCTGGCCTTGAACTTTTATCCTCCTGACTCTGCCTTCCAAATGCTGGGCTGACAGGTTTGTGCAACCATATCTGACCTTTGTGTATTTTTTCTTCATTATTTTTCATGATTCCTCTGCTGTGTTCTCCTTTCAAGATACCATTTTGAATTCCTTGAAGTTTTTTCCATAAGTCATTAAGGTTCTGTTTTCTTTTCTTTTTTAAAAATTTATTTATTTGTATTTTATATATGTTAATGTTTGCCTGCATGTATATAAGTATACCACATGTATGCAGTGCCTGTGGAGGCCAGAAGAGGCTGTGTGAGTCCCTGCAAGTTACAGGTGGTTGTGAGCTAGCATATGAGTGCTGGGTACTGAACCCTGGCCCTCTGCTGAAAGAGCAGTGCATACTGTTAACTGCTGAGCCTCTGTCCAGTCCCTGCCTGTTTTCTTGAAGGTCTTCTTTCGTTTCTTTAGTTCTTCAATTTGGATCTTATTCATCTTTATTTAAAGTCTCTCTCTCTCTCTCTCTCTCTCTCTCTCTCTCTCTCTCTCCTTTCTCTCTCTTTCCCTCCTTCCCTCTTTCTTTCTTTTCCTAACACAGTCTTCTATTACATTACATCACAACTCTCCAGTCCAATTGTTTCTTGTGACTTCTGTTTCCCTGACAACATTCTGGTAACTGTTTATTAAAACTCCCATATTCGTCCAAGGTCTTGACAAATGGAGACAACGACTGTAAATCTCCTTTAAAGTTGATGCCCACAATTTCCTTCATATGGGAGATCCTGGGCTTGTTTATAGTGTCTGTTTCCTCCCATGAGTGATGATGCGTCATATTTTCCTTCTGTGAATTCTATTCTTCTTCTTCTTTTTTTTTTTTTTTTTTTTTTTTTTTTTTGGCAGAGGCTTCTATGTAGCCTAGGCTGGCCATAAACTGTGATCCTCCTGCTTCACCCTACTGGGTGTTAGGATTATAAGCATGTGCCATCATGCCTTGTACATGTTGATTGTTTTCTAATTGCCTGGTTTATAGCATGATGTTGCCTGGTTTATAGCGTGATGCCTGGTTTATAGCGTAAGGTGTTCAGAGTTGACTGTCTTTCCTTAAGGGATGTTCTATCCTGGGAGACAGAGCATGTTACTGATTCTCCTTGAGACCTTTGAACTTTTGTCTTAGGTTCAGTTGTGATGCTCTGGAATAATGTTTGCTTTAGGTCACAGTTTTCCTAACTGTTCTTCAAGGGCACAGTGGTAAATATTTTAGGCCTCTGGATGGATTTTTCTCTGTTGGACTATTCAATTCTTTCACTGTAACATGATAACAGCCATAGAAATCTGTAAGCAAATAGGCATGCTTGTGCACCAGCAAAATATAATTTATAAAAACAGATGATCAGGAAATGGGCCCCAGTAGGCTGATCCTAGGCATTGCATCTTATTCCTAAGTAGTGGCTTCTTTGGTGCTCACTTGCAGGCTTAGGATGTTAACAGTATCTTTCTCTTCTAGATGGGACAAAGACCCAATGTCTCCCAGTCTTGTGCAGCCTCAAGTATCCATTCCATTCTTTGACTTAATGGTTTCCTTTCCTGCACAAGGCCGTAGGGAGTATGGTCAGTACATTTACACCCCGGGCCTTGGTTGCTGTCTTAGAGCAAGCCCCGCCACACTCTTAGTGCTCTCCTCATTTGCCTAACCCATGGCTTCTATCCTTTCCCATGTTCTGCTGTGAAACTTCCATTTGCATTTGTTCTTGAGAAGGTTACTGTTTGTCAACTTGACATGAGCTAGAGTCACCTGGGAAGAGGGAACTTCAAGGGAAGGATGGCCTCCATCAGATTAGCTTGTGGACAGATCTTTAGGGGGCATTTCCTTTATTAATGATTGCTGTGGGAGAGTCCGGCCCGCTGTGGAAGCGCTGGGCAGATGGTCCTGAGTACATAAAAGCAGTGGGAAGCAGGCCAGCAAGCAGCATTCTTCTACTGCCTCATTTCCAGTTCCCCCCACCTGTGTCTTCTTGAGTCTCTTGCCTGACTTCTCTCAGTGATGGACTGTGACATGGAACTGTGAGCCAAATAAACCTTTCCCTCCCCAGGTTACTTTTGGTCAGAATGTTTTGTCATAACAATAGAAAGTAAACCAGGACAGTGTCCCTAAGCTTTGATCTTTCCTTCCTGCTTTGAGAAGGACCGGCACACACTTTGAGTTCTTTTCTGTGGAGTGCCGCTGTTGGGAAGTGACCCCAGGAGAACATCCCAGGGGATACAGAGCTTACTTCATGCATCTCCCTTAAATCCACATTTTGATGGGCTAGAGAGATAGCTCAGCAACTAAGAATGCATACTACTCTTGTCTAGGACTGGAGTTTCGTTTCCAGTACCCATATTGGGTGACTCACAACTACCTGTAACTCCAGCTCCAGGAGATCCAACGCCTTCTCTGGTCTGTGCAGACCACTGTACTCATGTGCACATACCCCAACAGAGACACATATATTAAAGGTAAAAATAAATCTTGTTTAAAAGATGAATCCTCAAACTAGCACTGCTAATAATGCCCACAAACAAGCCCCTTATATGTTCTGTCCAGATTTATCATCCTTTACAGAAGATAATAATGAATTCTAGGCAACAGGGCTCAAAGTAAATGTCTCCTCATTGTGTTTTTTTTTTTTTTTAAAGTAAGTGTCTATGTAGTATAGGGAGTCTGAACACAGTCAAGTCGTTCCTTAAATGGTTAATCTGGGGGCAGTCATGGTCTGCAGAATGTGGGTGTGTCTCCTTTGACCACATTCTGCAATGATTCTTGGCTCCTATAAGAATTATCATCTCTTCAACATTTGAATGATGCCTCCTAGTCAGAAGTCGATATGCCTGCAAGAAATTCCAGAGGATTATAATTGATTAAACCTCACCACAACATACTATCTGTTCTATATTTATTTAGAATTTTTTCATACAATATATTTTAATCATATTCTTTCTCATCCCTCAACTCCTCCCATATTATCCCCACCTCTCTATCTGCCCAACTTCATGTTTCTCTCTCTAAAAAAATAAAAAAAACAAAAGAACAAAAATAAAAACAAATAAGTACCCCCAAAGCCAACAGAATAAAAAATATCAAAACAAAAAGCACACAAAAAACATGGAGTCCATTTTGTGTTGGCCAACTGCTTCTGGGTGCGGGGCATTGTTCCCTGGAGTATGGTTCATATTCTCAGTGACACTTCGTTAGAGAAATTTTTTTCCTTTCTCAGGAGGTATTAGTTGCAAATAACTTCTTGGCTAGGGGTGGGACCTTGTGCTTACTTCCCCTTCTCAGTGCTGGGATTTTGTCTGCTTTGACCCTGTGCAGGTCCTGTGCATGCTCTCACAGTCAGAGTTCATATTGCATCAGCTCTGTTGTGTCTGGAAGATGCTCTTTCCTTGTAAGAACCACCACCTCTGGCTCTTACACTCTTTCCTCCCTCTCTTCCACGTAGATCTCTAGTCCTTGATGGGAGCGCTTTGATAAAGATATCCTATTTAGGCTTGAATGCACCAAAGTCTCTTCCCTATCTGCACCTTGTCTATTTGTGGGTTTCTGTGTTAATTACCATTTACTGCAAGAAGCTTCTGTGATGAGGACTGAGAAAGGCACAGATCTATGGGTATAGTGATATGCTATTGGGAGTCACTTTGTTGCTGCGTTCCTTTGACAGAATTATAATAGTTGGATTTCCTCTAAGGCCCACAGCCTACCTAGTCTCAGGTTCTTAGTCACTTCAGCAGTGTCAGGAGTGGGTTCCATCTCATGTAGCAGGTCTTCAATCCCAATTCAAAAACTGGTTGGTTACCCCCATAACTTTTGTACCACTAGGGTACCAGTATATTTTGCAGGCAGTTTGCTGTTGTAAGTCACTAGGTTTGTAGCTGAGTGATACTGATGATGACTTTTCTCCTTGGGTAGCTTGCAGAGTGTTTTCTAGCACCATGAATGCTAGTCAGTAGCAGTGAAACATCTGTCTTGGTACCAGCTCACCTTCTCTGTGTTTGATGATATAAGTAAGTAGTGTCTTCATCAACAGGGCCTTATCATCAAGTTGTGGAGGATAACCAAAAAACCTTGGCAATAGTCTGTGATGTTTGGGGAGCTGTTTGAGACCCCTTTGGCCAACAGCTCAACAAGAGTTATAGTATTCCTGGCACTGGGGGAGTTTTACTTGGTGGCATAAGATATCTAGTTGGGTCATTCTCTCCCCCATTATATGATAACTACATTTAATGGAGTTGAAATTCCTTTCACATATACATTCAGTTTAGAAAATTCTATAATAGTGAGTTTTCATATGGCTTTTCAAGAGGTCACTAGTGTTACTGTCCCCGCTCATTTTCCCTCCTTCACTTGAGCCATCCCACACCCTCTCCATTTAATCCTCCAATTCTAGATTCCCTTTATCTCTTTATAACACTGCATTGGATTTCTCCTTCCTCAGAAGATCCCTCTTGCCCACCAGTCCCTTACTAGCTACCCAACCTCTGTAGTTATTCTAACTGAAACACACATATCATATCTAAAGTTTAAAAGCTGACATCTACATGTAAGGAAAACATGACATGTTTGTCCCTTTGGGTCTGAGTTACCTCATTCAGGATGCTTGTTTCTAGCTCCACCCATTTATCTGCAAATTTCATAATTTCTTAATGTGTCTTTGTGTTTTGCCATGGGTATCAGGTCCCCTGGAACTAGAATTACAGACAGTTGTGAGCTGTCATGTGGATGCTGGGAATTGAACCCGGGTCTTCTGGAAGAGCAGTAAGTGCTCTTAACCACTGAGCCATCTCTTCCAGCCCCACAAATTTTATAATTTATTATCACTTTTCTTAACATCTGACTAGTATTCCATTGTGTAAATGTACCACATTTTCACTACATATTTATTGGTGGAAGAACACTTAGGTTGTTTTCAATTTCTAGCTATTATGAATAGTATAGCAACGAACATGGATAAGCAAGTGTCTCTGTAGTAAAAATGCAGAGTCCTTGGGTACATGTACAGAAGTGGTATATCTAGATCTTGTGCTATATCAATTCTGCTTTCTGAGGAACCTCCACACTGATATCTATAAGGGCTGTGGCAATTTGTGCTCTCCAGCAATGAACAGGTATTTCCCTTGCCCTGCACCCATGCCAGCATGTATTGCCATTTTTTCATATTAAATCTGATCATTCTGACTGGCATGAGTAGTTTGGATCTGCATTTTCCTGAGGGTTAATGATGCTGGACCTTTTCTAGGTGTTTCTGTCTGTGTTTCCTCTTTGCAGAGCACTCAGTTTAGTTCTAGACTCCATTTTTTTTTTTTTTTTTGGTTTTTCGAGACAGGGTTTCTCTGTGTAGTTTTGTGCCTTTCCTGGAACTCACTTGGTAGCCCAGGCTGGCCTCGAACTCACAGAGATCTGCCTGCCTCTGCCTCCCAAGTGCTGGGATTAAAGGCATGTGCCACCACCGCCTGGCTAGACTCCATTTTTAAATTGGGCTTTTTGTTTCCTTGTTCAGTTTTTTTTAAGTTCTTTACATATTCTACATACTAACACACTGTCATATATATAATTGGTAAAGATTTTTTTCCTATTCTGTAGGCTGCCACATTGCTTGAATAATGGTATCCTTAACTATACATGATATTTTATTAACATGAGATTCTATTTATTAATTGTTGGTCTTAAAACCTGTGTTTTTGGTATCCTGTTCAGAAAGTCAGTTCCTGTGCCAGTGAGTTCAAGACTATTTCTTATTTTGTCTTCTATCAGATTCAGGGTATCTGGTCTAATGTTGAGGCCTCAATCCAATTATAGTTGAGTCTTGTGCAGGATGATAGATGTTAATCTGCTCTTACTCTTATAAATGCAGTCATCCGGTTTGACCAGCCTGTGGAAGGTTTATCTTTTCTCCATCATGTAATTTTTGCTTCTTTGGCAAGAACCAGGCATCCATAGGTGTGTGGAATTATGTCCAGGTCTTCAACTATGTTCCACTGATCAATGTGTCTGTTTTTATGTCAATGTCATACTGCTTTTATTACTATAGCTTTGTAGTAAAACTTGTAATCTGAGATGGTAAATACCTCCAGCAGTTCTTTAATTATTCAAGATTGTTATAGGTATTCTCTCTCTGTGTGTTTCCAAATAAAGTTTTTTTTTTAATTTCTGTGAAGATTTGTGTTGCAATTTTGATGAGCATTGTATTAAGTCTGTCGTTTTCTTTTGGTTGAATGGCCATTTTCATAATATTACTCCTACTGATCCAGGAGCATAGGAAATCTTTCCATCTTTTTGTATCTTCTTCATTTTTTTTCAGTGTTTTCCTGGCTAATTTTTTGTCAGCTTGTCACAAGTTAGAGTTACTTGAAAGGAGGGAACCTCACTTGAGGAAATGCCTTCATAAGCTCCAGCTGTAGGGTGTTTCCCCAGCCCATTGTGGGCGGTGCCATCCCTGGACTGGTGGTCCTGTGTTCTACAAGAAAGCAGGCTGAGCAAGCCATGGGGAGCAAGCCAGTAAGCAACACTGCTTCATGGCCTCTGCATCAGCTCCTGCTTCCAGGTTCCTGTCATATTTGAGCTCCTGTCCTGGCTTCCTTCAATGAGGGCCTACATTGTGGAAGTGTAAGCCAAGTAAACCCTCTCCTCCCCAACCTGTTTTTTGATTATGGTGTTTCATAGTAGCAATACTAACCCAAAGACAACTTAGTACCAGGATTGTGGGGTACTACTGTGATGGAACTGACCATGTTAATTTGGGGAGGGCTGTGGAAAGCCTTTGGAACTTTGGGCTACAAAATCCATTGAGTGTTGAGAACTCAGTGAGCTTTTCTTAGGATCTTGGAAGATAAGAATGTTGAGAGTAGTGCAGATGATGAAGGCCTGGCTTGTGAAGTTTCAGAGGGAAGCAAAGACTCAACCAAACCTTTTGTGTGAAGAATCTGTGGTGTCTGGTCAGTTGGAGATGAAGAATCAGCTGTGATTAACAAGAGAACAGAACCACTAAAGTAAAAACTTTGCTTTACTGGGACAATGGATGCTGGTCTGCTGGGGCTGAGGAATCAGCTGTGATTAAGAAGAGACCAGCATCATTGAGGTGAAATCTTCTGGGATGTGTTTCCTGAGAGTAAGCACCCAGAAGCTGTGATCCAGAGGTGGTCAAGGCTGTACCTTGTGCTGGCAGCTGAACTTAGTAAAGTAAGACTCACCTAGGTGGTCCTGGTTTTGAAGGCATGAAGGGGTCATGGAGAGCAGCTAGGGCTTGGCACTGGGTAGCAGAGCCGAGACCCTGAAGAAAGACTAGGGAGGCTTTTGTTGAAATAGCTGCCTAGTTGCTGCAAGGGACCCCAGCAGTTTTGGAGATGCCACTACCATGGGATGACCACCAAAAACAGCAGTAGCAGTGGTGTGGAGCCAGCTGGAGCCTAGAAGACAAGCTGTGTGTGCTGCAGATGGCGGAGCTGGAGAAGTGACCCGAGCCCCTTGGAGGAGCCCAGGACGTTGTGAGTGAATCCCAGATAACTGGACCTTGAATTTTTTTACACTTTTTGGAGTTTGGGTTTGCTTTGTTCAGATTGTGACTGTGCCCTTCTTCTTCCCTCTTGAAGTATTTCACTTATTTTTTATTTTACTGGAACTCACAATTGAGAGTGAATTTGAAAAAGAGATTTTTGGTTTTAAAAGCATCTTTGGATTTTTAAAGATGCTGAATTTTAAAGTGTTTGAATTTGTGAAGAATGTGGGACTTTTAAGGTTTGTGAAATGTTTTATATTGTGATGTTGATGTTAATGTGTGATCTTGGGAATGAACAAGAAAGTAAAGGCTATGGCTTAACAGAGATATATTTGTCTGTCAAATTGATAAAGAAGCAATTATTCTGCTTAGTTTTATGTCAACTTGACACAAGCTAGAGTCATCTTAAAGGAGGGAAACTTAATTGGGAATATGGTTCCATAAGATCCAGCTGCAGGGCATTTTCTTAATTTGTGATTGATGGGAAGGACCCAGCCCATTGTGGGTGGTGCTATCTCTGTGCTGATGGTCCTAGGTTGTATAAGAAAACAGACCGAGTAAGCCATGATGAACCAGCCATAAGCAGCACCCCTCCATGGTCTGTGCATAAGGTCATGCCTCCAGGTTCCTGTCATGTTTGAATTTGTGTCCTGGCTTCCTTCAATGATGGACCACAATGAGGAAGTGTAAACCAAATAAACCCTTTCCTCCTCAACTTGCTTTTTGGCCACGGTGTTTCATATCAGCAATAGAAACCTAACGAAGACAAATGTTTCAAAGTTTTTATTATCATACAGGTCTTTTACTTGTCTGGTTAGAGTTATCCCAAGATATGTTTTAGAGACTGTTGTAAATGGTACTATTTGTCTTATTTCTTTATTCCTATGCTTGTCATTTGTATATAGGAAGGGTACTGATTTTTGTGTGTTAATTAGGTGTTATGCTACTTTGCTGAAAGTGTTTATCAGTTGTAGGAGTTTCCTAGTTGAATATTTAGGGTTTTTTTTATGTATGACACCTTATCATCTACAAATAAACTATTTTGACTCATTCATTTTTTATTTGATCTCCTTCAGTTGAGTTATTGCTCTAGCTAAGACTGAATACTATTTTTAATAAGTATGGTGAGAGCAGACATCCTTGTCTTAGTCCTGACTTTAGGGGAAATGCCCAGAGTTTCTGATGTTGGCTGTTGGCTTGCTGTAAATTGCCTTTATTATGTTGGTATATGTTCCTTGTATTCATAGTCTCTCCAGGACTTTTAGCAGGGAGGGATGTTGGATTTTGTCAAAGGCCTTTTCTATATCTAATGAGATGATCATGTGGTTTTTGTCTTTATGTCTGTTTATATGGTGGATCATGTTTATTTATTTTATATGTTGAATCATCCATGCAATTCTGGGGTAAAACCAACTTGATAATGGTAGATAATCTGTTTGATGCGTTCGAGAATTCAGTTAGCAAATATTTTATTGAGAAAATTTACATCTATGTTCATAAGGGATAGTGGTCTATAATTTCCTTTTTCTTTTTTTTTTTTTGTTGCTTTTGTGTGATCTTGGTATCAGAGTAATAGAGGTTTCGTAAAAAGAATTTGTAAATGTTCCTTCAGTTTTTATTTTATTAGATAATTTGAGAAGCATTGGAATTCTGTGCTAAATCCATCTGGCCATGGGATTTGGGGGGGGGGTCTGGGAGATTTTAATTATTGCTTCTGCTTCTATTTCACTAGGGGTTATAGGTCTGTTTGAATTGCTTATTTGGTTTTGATTTAACTTCAGTAGGTTGTATATAACAATAAATTCATCATTTCTGTTAGGTTTTCCAGTTTGGTGGGTGGTAGATTTTTAAAGTATGTCTTTATGATTCTCTGAATTCCCTCAGTGTCTTTTGCGATGTCTCCCTTTTCATCTCTAATTTTACTAATTTAGATTTTCTCTCTGTCTTTTGGCTAATTTGACTAAAGGACTGTCAACTATGTTGATTTTCTCAAAGAAAAATCAACTGTTCATTTCATTGAATATTTGTAATTTTTTTGTTCTATTACATTGATTTTAGCTCTGAGTTTGATATTTCTTCCCATTTACTCATTTGAGGTATTATTGATATTTGTTTCTCTACAGCTTCCAACTCTATTGCCAAGTTATTAATATTGGATATCTCCATTTTTTTAAAATAGGCACTTGGGCTATGAACTTACCTCTTAGAACTGCCTTCATTGTGTCCCATGTATGTATCTGTCCTATCTTGGCACCTACCTACCTCTTAATTCTTTAGCAATGAAAATCCCCAAGCACCTTAAAGGGTTAGCTCCCAGAGTAGGTGCCGAACACATAAACTTGAAGGAGACACAGACCTTTGAGACCTGATAATCTAAGAGGAGAAAATAGAAATGGAAAATATGAAATATAGTAACAAGAAACAAACCATGTAAAGGAGGAGTGTGATGTTTGGTATTGTCAATTTGACATGGTCTAGACTCAGAAGATAAAACCGCTGAGCACTCCTATGATGAAGTTTCTGAATTAGGTCAGTTGAGGTGAGAAGGCCCACTTTAAATGTGGGTGGTACCATTCTCTGGTTGGAATCCTGTACCGAGTAAAAGATAAAAGTGAGCTTAGCATCAATATTCAATCTTTCTGCCTCCTGACTATGGATACCATGTGACTAGCTGCCTCCTGCCTCTGTAACCATGACTTCTCTACCATGATGGTCTGTACGCTCCAAGCCTGAGCCAAAACAAACTCTTCCTTCATTAATTTGATTTTGCCACAGCAATGAAAACAGTAACTAAAACCAGGGAGATTGGATAAGGCATATTTATGTGTATCTGGAGAAGTTAGCAAGGCCTTGAGCTCAGCTTTAACCAGCTACGAGGCAGTAATTTGTTACTTAGCAGGTCATGCATGTGTGAAGGATACTTTAGGAAGAAAGAAAAATCACCTGTTCAGAGCCAGCCAGGCAGTAGTAGCACATGTGTTATGTATTTGGGGTTAATAGGCAAGAGGAGGCAGGAGAAGAAGAGGGACCGGCAGGTTGGAGCTGGTTTAGGAAAGACCTCACAGGACACAGTAGAGAATTTTCTTGAGATCCTTAGACTAAGAGAAGCTACTGAAGTGTTGGGGAGGACTGTGAGATGATCACACTTAGGCTTTGCCTAGATCTAAGTGGTCAACTGGAAAGGCTTAATGGTCAGGGGTGGAATTTAAAATCAACAGGAGGAGGAGGGTGGTGTACAAAGAGAGATCCTTCCACTAGAGCAAGGAATCTGAGCCAAGAACAGTTAGAATTGAGAAATATTTTGGAAGATAATTTTTGTGGCTAAATCAATGATAGGTTTAAGTTGGAATGAGGTGTGTAGGGTGGACTTAAGCAGTGGCATTTTTGAAGGAATATAAAATATGCTAAGAACAGTTCTATAGAGAATGGTGATTGGCAGATTTATTCCTTATACATTTATTTAACAAGCGTTTAGTGGATGCCTACTGTATGCCAAATATTGCCACAGGTAAAGTTGATGCTCTCACAGGGGTAATATAACCCTTTTTAAGTAATAATAATTTTAAATCTAGATGATAATAAATAAGTAATTGAAAATCAAGGTGAGACAAAGAGGAATTCTTTAGTTTAGGAGAATCTTCTTGGAGGCTCTTACATTTGAGCTGAGACATGCATGGTTAACAGAACTTTGATGTGCAAAGATGACAGAAGCATCTAGAAGGATTCAATAGCAAAAACAAAGCCTGTGTGATCAGAATGAACTAAGATTGTTAAAATAGGGTCTGGAGAGATTGCTCAGTGGTCAAAAGCACTTAATGCTCTTGTAAAGGACTAGTGTTCAGTCCTAGCACTCACATGGTAGTTCACAACTGTCTGTACCTCTAGCTCCAGGGGATCCAACACATTCTTCTGGCCTCCCTAGGCACTTGCACACACACACACACACACACACAGAGACAGATGGAGACAGACAGAGAGGCAGAAACAGAGAGGCAGAGACAGATACACACAGAGAGATAGAGACAGAGAGACACACAGACAGACAGACAGACAGACATAGACATGCACACAGACTAAATAAAAATCTTACACAAAAGATTATTAAACTAATCTCGTGCCTGGGGCTGATGAGTATGCCAGGGTAGGAGGAAATAAGGTAGATTTTGGAGGAGAGTTAGGAGAGGGGAAATAATATGATTAAAATAGAATCTGTAAAAGTTTTTTTTTAAATAAAAGTTTAAAAAATAGGATGGCATAAGTGTTTGGAAATTATCAGAATGGCAGACTATTCCTTACTGTATGTCACAGGCTCCATTTCCCCTTTCCACAATGAGCACAGCCCTCATTATGGCTTTAGAGATAATTGAGTTTGAGAGGATTTCAGGCACCTGAGTGGAGATGTTTGCCAGATGGTCATCATAATTCTACAGTGGTACAAGAACTGAAAAAAAAAGTAGTTTTGGAAGTTATCATCCAATGGGATCCAGTTGACAGTTGATAATTTGAGGGTGTGGAAGCATTTTCCTAGTGTGAGTATGTAGAAGCAGAGAGTCTCAAATTAGCTGTCTCCCATGTACGTTGTGAAGACAGACTTGTGTCGGGGTTACAGGCAATAATACTAGATGGTGTAACAGTACACACAGCCAGCTTCCTCGCAAGCCTGGCTTGTTCTGTGCTTTTAGAAGGCACAGGGCATGGGCATTGGGTTCGGTGAAACACAAATACCAGAGAACAGGGTTTTAAATAGAATCTTGGAGCATATTTAATAGAAATATTAAAATTTAAAATAGAAAATACAAACATATTTCAGACTCACCGGGCTGTTGGTGATAACCACAGGTAGAAGGTAAACAGTTCACATATTATAAATTTTATTTTTTTGCATTATTTCACTAAAATAATCAATTTCCCCCTCTTTTTTTTTTAATCTTGTCAAATGAAGCGTCTTGTGGTGAG
Organism: Peromyscus aztecus; assembly: GCA_902168405.1. Classification (NCBI taxonomy): domain Eukaryota; kingdom Metazoa; phylum Chordata; class Mammalia; order Rodentia; family Cricetidae; genus Peromyscus; species Peromyscus aztecus. The sequence continues at coordinate 56,679 of CABHPQ010163656.1, read as the reverse complement.
AACAAAACTGGTTTACACATGCTAGCTAGCTCTGAATCTCCCACTAGGTATTGGCTTCAGCAGGGAATTTTCCTTTATTTTTATTACAATTACAGAGAGTTTAAAGTTTAATTACAAATGTCTCCCATGTCTTAAGACTATCCAAGTTGATTAACTTACATAAATGCTTGCTTTGTTTTTACTTACGTGTGTGTGCCAATGCCTGTGTGTGTCTATGTGCTCATGTGTTTGAGTAACCACAGAATGCAGAAGAAGTTGTTAGATTCCTTAGACCTGGAGTTACAGGCAGTTGTGACTCTCTTGATAAAGGGCACTGGGAGTTGAACTCTGATCCTCCATAAGAGCAGCAAACTCTTTTAATCACTGAGCCATTTTCCCAGCTTTCTCTCTCTCTCTTCTTTATTTCTTTCTTCTGTCGTGAGATAATCTTTTTGGACACTGTGAGGAGGTGTCACTCTGATTGGTTTAATAAATAGCTGAATGTCCAACAGCTAGGCAGGATTTCCCAGCACAGAGGACACTGGGAAGAAGAAGGGAGATGTCAGGAGATGTGGAGGAAGCAGCATGGGCAGTACAGAGTAAAGGAAACTGAGCCCTATAAAGTAACAGATTAAAAGATCTGTATTAATTTAAGTTATAAGAGCTAGAAACAAGCCTAAGCTATCATCTGAGCTTTCATAACTAATAATAAGGCTCTGTGTCACCACTGGGGAGCCAAAGGTCCCAATGAAAAAGTCCAACAACAAATTTCTTCATTATATTTTGAGACAGGGACTCACTATATAGCCAAGGTTGGCCTGGAGTTCATGGATATCTACTTGCCCCTGTCTTTTGAGTGCTGGGATGAAAGGCATGTACCACTATACCCAACCCTCCTTCATTTATTTTTTATGTCCCTTCTTTTTCTAGTATTACTGATCTTTTGTATCCTGATTTTACCATCCTACCCTGTGTATATACACGTGTACATACCACAAAAATTTCCCCAGTTGTATGATTTAGATTTTGATATTATAAACAGTTGCAGATTACTAAAAAATAAGTGGCTCTATTCAGCTCTATCCTCATGTCTTTCTACAGAGGCAGTGGAAGTTTCCTCTGAGCTAAATAGCATAGCCACATTGTAGCTCTACTGACTTGGAAAGATCCGGAAGACTATTTCTCCATCAGTCCTCTGCCGACTTGTGTCTGCAACTCATTCCAACTAAAGAACATTTATTTATCTCATCTATTAAAGCCACATAACATGCCACATTAAAGCATTTTTTCTGTATTAAAACTTGCCTTCAAGTTGTTGTTGGTGGTGACATTTTGGATTTCATGCACTTCCCTAAACATTGATGATCAAGTAGAAAGTGAGTAAGACCTGATGCCAACAATATTCTCCATCAAGGAAGGCAAACGATAACAGCAATGCTTCCAAGCCTGCTATGGATGAAAGGGGTAGATTTTCCCCATCTTCAAAATAAAAGGTGAGAGAAACCATGTAAGTGTATTACCTTTGGAGGTGGCAGAGTCTGGTAGCAGGCAGAACACCTTACCTTGCCTTGATTGACATAAGCTGTATCTTTCTCTAGGAAGTGCTTCTTAGACCTGGTGGGTTGGCCAGTCTGAGGGAAGTCCTGAGCTTCCCACTGAGACCTTTGTTGACTCTGGCATTTAGGCAAATTCCAGTGGCATTTCAAGTCCCCATGTCTGGGAACAGGATTCCTGCAGGGACTCTCTCTGCCTTTGGCTATGGCACACCCTTTGGCAGATATTCTCAGCAGTTGTCAATCTTAGTCTCAATGTGGAAATAGATGATTTATCATCCCTTGATGATTGGTGGTGGTGGTAGCAAGGGAGACTTTAATGGACATCTCCCTCCACATATAAGGATATAGAGTGTTCCATGCATGAGGAAACTAGCTTTTGGCTTGCTTTACTTTGGGGGAATATAAGACAGATAGAAACAGGTGACATAATGAAGTGTTGTCGGGAGTATATCTAAGAATATCTGAACATTTTTAAATATGATAGGTGCTTAATATATGTTACTTAATGTAAGATTTTAAAAATTAATTCTTTGAAAATTTCATGCATGTGTTTTGATCATATCAACCCCCTCCCAACCCCTCTCAGATGTACCCCCCACTTCCCTACCCACCTGCCATTGTGGCCTCAATTCTTCTGAACCTGTCAAGTGCAATTTGTGTTGCCCATGTGCTCTTGGATGCATGGCTATCTGCTGGAGCATGGTAGGATTATAAAGGGCCACACCCTCCAAGAAGACTGACTCTCCCTCTCTCAGAAGCTATCAGTTGCCAATAGCTCTTCAGCTAAGGGTGGGACTTCATGTCCACACATTCACCTCTCCTTGCTGGGATTTTGTCTGGCTTGATGGGATTTTAATGAGAAACAAATAGTTAATCTCAGTGAGACAGATTTTTTCCCTGTGCATAAGTATTCCTCGGATATTCTTCCTTGGAACATCATATCTGGCAGAGTTCAATGCAGTTAATAGTTGTCTGCATAGAAATGCCTTGTCTTATCTGTGAATTACACAGCAGGGACCTTAGCTATAAAACTGAACAAAAAAAGTTTCTAGGAAGGAATAGCATTCAACCCATTGTTGGACCAGATGGTAGAGCCATCCTTTGAGAATGCCAATTTCCATCAACTGAGGTTGGTTATTTTTAAGTGAGTTCGGTGAATTATAGGAATCCATGTCAGGCATTAACTGTAGATAAACAATACTGATTCAGGATTCTTACCTTCTCTGAGATATGTTCTCTGAGGTTCAATGTGGAATGCTACATGGAGAATTGCAAGTTGGTGGACAATGTTCACCCATCTGAATATCTTCAAATCTAGGATTATCAGACTTTATAGTTGGAAAGTACGTTATAGACCATCTATTACTATTGTATTGAGTTTAGCTCTGTGTGTGAACACATAAATGTACGTGTAGCTTTGTGGCATGGGTGTGCATGCATGTATTTATAGAATCAGAAGTCAACTTCGTGTGTCATTCTTCAGGACACTTCTTTTCTTGGATTTTTGAGTTAGAGTTCCTCACTGAGCCTGGAACTTACCAGTTCCGCTGTAGACCTGGCCAGTTAGTATTGGGGGTCTTCTGTCCTCCTTCCCTAGTGCTGGGATTCTAAGCATGTGCAAACACGCCCTCGCTTTTCTGTGTATTGTATGATTGAATTCACGTCCTCAGGCTTTCATGGAAAGCACTTTACTGACTGCATCATCTTCCCAGTCCGAGTGCACCTTCTTAAAGGCACCACAGATGAGACAAAAATTAAGGGTCATGAGGAGAGACCACAGTACATACTATTCCCACCGTTCTGCCTCTTCTTCATGATGTGTTTGGACTTTCTTGTGGGAATGATTGAACAGAGGAACTGAAATAGAAATCAGGTGTAACTGCTTCTGTAGATGTCTCAGAATGGGTGTAGCATACATCCACCTCCTTTCACTGAAGGAAGACAAGCAACCCCAAGAGATAAAATGAACAGCAACAGTACATAGGTAGCCAATGAGTCGACTTCTTCTTCTTCTTTTCCTTCTCAGGTCCCTCAGTCTAATGTCTCCCTGAAACTGGGCTTCAAATGGAGTTGAAAGGTCATGCCTGGAAGTTTCATGGTCTTGTCTGATGAGCTTTGCTAACTTGATTCAGACTTCCTGAATCATCGTCTTCTCTAAATGCTCTTCTGGAGATGGGAGTGTCTGAACACAGGCTGATAAAAGTTCAAGTAGGATGGAGGGTAGTAGAGATGACAAGCCTTCACACCGACATCCGATACCAATGTTTACAGAATCAGGATGGTAGGTAATTATCACTTGTACCTTTTGCGTGGAAAATTCCAAATGATGCTGCTCCCTTTGAAGTAAGGTTGTAAGCAGCTGCTATGGGTCCATCTAGTCCTTTGCTTTCTACTCTGTCACTTTGAATGATCTGTCAGCACAGCTTTGCTTGATCTATCTGTCTGTCTACCATCCATCTATGTACTATATATCAATTATCCAATTATCTGTCTATCACCTAGCTATCTGGCTTTACTCTCAGACCCTGAGTAGACTGTCTTCTTTAATCCTTAATGCTGCTTGGATATTGGTTTAGGAGAAGGTGTCGATAACTCAACACAACTGTATATGGGAGTTTCTGGTGTTTTTCTGGGGGGTACTAGATTGGCATTTGGGATAAGCTAGTCTTGCTTGTGATTTTTATCTCCAGGAAGACAGGCTTGGGTTGAGTTTTACTATGCCTCTCCAGCTACCGGGCACTTCATAGCATCCAGAGACATGGATGCCTCCATTACGTGGCTATACGGAGATCACCTGAGCAGTGCCTTCAGGAAACTGGCTGTCCTGTGTGATGTTAGGAGGCACCCAGCAGCCTGGCACAAGGCCTCCCTATAGCCACCGTGCTGGGCTATTTTGCAGCTCTATACAGAGGTGTTAGGCCTACTCAAGAAACTTACCCGGGCCAAGGGAATGCTTGAAGCTTTCAGGGGAGTTACTAAAAGAAATGTGGTTTGATTAAGGGCAGATTTATCTTGAGAGGGCAGGGGACATCACTAAATCTGTCCCTAGGAGCCCTGCTACTGTACACTTCTCTTAATATTCTTGATGAGAGTGTAGGACTGATGAGGCTTGGCCAGCAGACACCACCTGGGTGGAGCGATACTTACCTAACCACACCTCTGGTATGCTGAGACACCCCAAGGAGAATGTGTGCGTAGAGAGGCCCTCGGGGACACCACACCCTAAGTCTGCTTCCCTCCCTGCTGTGAGAAACTAAGGGAGAGCTTCTAGACATTACCCTTACTTTCCCATTGCACAGCTACCATCACCAGACCTGCCAGAGAGGGAGAAGGTGTCAGGGGGGAAAAGTTGTTCTGAGGGTTGGGGCCATGTTCTCCTCAGCTGTGTATCTGAAAATAAAAGCTACCAGTTTACAGAGTGAACCCTCATGGTGCCTAGAGCATATTGGTGTCCGAGACATGGGCAAGTAAAATGTTGGCTGTTTTGAGTTGAGATCCATAAATTGCCCTGTAAATATATATATATATATAAATAAATTATATATTAATATTGTTATGTATTGTATATATTATAAATATATATGTAATACATATATTTCCAAAAGTATCTCTCTCCTCCCCTCCCTTCCTTTTCTCTCTTTCCCTTCTCTCCCATTTCTTCTCTTCTCCTATCTCACCTCCCTCTTCTCCCTTCCTTTTTGCTTCCCTCTTTTGTCCTGTCCTCCTCTTCCCTCTTCTTTCCTCCTCCCCTCCCCTCCACCTCCCTCCTTTACCCTCTCCCTCCATCCCCATCCCTCTCTCCTCTTGTTGTCTTCTCAGACATAAGTTGAGATCCTCTGTCATGCTGGCCGCCACTCTGCATCATATTATCTGGACAAGAAATCAGCCAGCAGGACGATCTGCAAGGTGCACATTACATGGGAGTCCCATTGGTAAGTGTTTTAAAGGCAATGTGTCTCTAAAACTTTCCTTTATAAGGTTAGTGCTGCAAACGTGGAAACCAGAGGAATACCCAGAGTTAGGGAGCTTGTCTTGACCGCGTGGCTAAGAGATTATATTTACAGGAATAATCTCAGGGGCTGGAGGGATGGCCGAGCAGCTAAGAGATCTCATTTCTGTTCCAGAGGACCCCAGTTTGGTTTCCAGCATGTACATCAGGTGGAGACTGTAACTCCAGGTCTAGGAGATCTAACATTCTCTTCTAGTCCCTGGGCACTCCCCTGGCGCACACACACACACACACACACACACACACACACACACACACAGATCTTAAAAAAATAAATGAATAATCTGAGTCATACCATAATAAATTGAAGACCACCAATAGCTCCCTGATTCTCTGTGTGTATCTATTTTTTTTAATACTCCAGGGAACATGATTCCCTAGTTGTGAGGATGAAAAAGAGAGTACTTACTGGAGAGTCTCTCATTTGCAGTTCTATTCTGGACATGACTTAGGTCACTTCAGCTCCTCACCACATAGCAAGCTGGTAAGCTATTCGTTCCCTTCCCTGCACCTTATTAAGAAGTGAAGCCCAGAAGCTGACTAATAGAAAGAGCTAACTCAGAGGTAGGCAATGAGCTCTTACTTCTGTAATACTGCTCTTCAGAAGAATGGTCGAGGCTGAGGTAGAGCTTCAAAGAGCCTTGTTTATCTGCATGTTCCACTCCCTTCTATCCATCTGAAAAGGATCATACCTACTCTTAAGTCTCAAAGATGCATAGTCTTAGGACCCTTCTCAGGGGTTCTTCTGGGCTTGACCTAACTCCTGTGTACTCTAGTCCAATACTCAATGCCCTGTGGCCCATGCTTAACCTTTGGGATGCATATATGCTCGGCACCCACACAGCTGGGAATCACTGAGTCACGGGGCCAAGTTGCTGCTTGCATGTTTTGCGCCTGGAAATGAGATTTATAGGGCAGAGTGTCTTTGCCTCCCACACTTCTGGCAGGTTTCCTGTGCATTCCTGCTGCAGAGCCTTATGGAGCTTATCTCTCATATCTCAAAGAGAAGTCTTTAACAAGGGCCACTATCCACAGATGACAGAGTATAGTAGATTTAGGCCTGAAAGCCACCGCAGTGAATGCCTTGGCAGGCTACTCCCTCATAGTTCTGGACAAGTGAATTAGGGAATGTGCTCATTCATCTGTTCGTTTCCTTTTTACCTCTCAACTTACCCTCCAGGTAAGATGTGTAAGGGAGGAATGGGAAGAGCCAAGGAGAACTCAAATACAGAAGCTGTCTGTAATGCTGCTTTGCAGGTCTAACTCCTTTAAAAACACGAAGAAGGGGAAGGAGGAGGGAGGGTGGGAGGGAGAGAGAACTAATACAAAGAAATTGTAGTTGTATCCTGAAAAACAAAAGTACATGTCTGAAAGTGATTTCCTTGAGGAATCAGTGTAATTTAAATCAAAATTACAAAGCTCCTTTCATTCCTTCTTCCTTTTTGTTGACTCTCTTCTCTATTCTTGGCTTTTCTTCTGTTTCACAGGATACCAGTTGTTCTTGTGTCCTGAGATTGAAGAGAAATAAGATCCCTGCAAAGAAACAGCATGTGCTGTGAGAAAGAGCATCAGTAGTGGAGAGGGAGAGAACAGAATTGCAGCTGAATGCAGCGGAACTGTCGGGAGGGGGGAGATGACTCAGTCATGCTTTGCAAACATGAGGACCTGAGTATGATTCCCAGAATGCTTTGCAAACATGAGGACCTGAGTTTGATTCCCAGAATGCATGTGGAAATCTCAGTTGCAACAGTGTACACTTGTAACCTCAGAAATGGAGAAGCTGTGATAGGTGGATCTTTGGGGCTTGTTGGCCAGTCAGCCTGGCCTACTTGGAGAGTGCCAGGTCAGTGAGAAACTATCTGAAAGGAAAATAAAATGGTTGGTGGTGCCTGATAAATGACACCCAAGGTTGTCTAGTGGTATGTACACAGGCCACACTCATAAAAACACCCATAGCCATACACATGCATGCACCTTTACACATACAAACAATTACACACACACACACACACACACACACACACACACACACACACACGATGCAGGTGTATGGTATCGGTGGCACAGAGCAATCCAAAGAAACTCTCAGAATACAAAGAGAATGAAGAGAAATACAAAAGAAAAATGATTGTTAGAGAGGAGAGAGAATAAAGACATAAGAGAAATGCAGACATTCTTAATGTGAGAAAAGAAATCCCTTTTCAGAATGCTGACATACAACCACACATGAAAATCACAGCAATTGCACATATGAACACACAGGAACTGTGACAGCATGCACAAGCTCCAGCCGCACACCCACCCTAGCTGAGGAGCTTGTGGCATTTGCTAGTTGCTGGGAGCGGGAGTCAGGTTTCTTTAATGATGTGACTGCTGGTAGGCTGACCACAGGCCAGAGCAGCCAGTCGCGCAACACAAATTGGTCTCCATAGGGAAGAAAAAAAGAAAACTGAAAGTTGGGGGGGTGAGGAGGGAAGGGTAGAGAAGGTGGGTATGGGAGGAGTTGGGATATGATCAAGATACATTATTGTATGGCATTCTCAAAGAATTAATAAAAATACTCCTTAAAAAGAAAACCATGGCAAAAATCTGTCCTTGTGGCATCAGTTGCTGACATATTTTGAAATTCTCAATTCAGACAGAAAACCTAGATTTGAAAACCATCATGGTACACACTAATAGTTCCCTCTCGCCTACAAACAAAACAAAACAAAACAAAAAACAAAACAAAACAAAAAAACAGCAATAAACATGAGACTAGACTCACCCATATATTCTCCTGTGTGAAAATCCTTTAGAAAGAGGATTCTTGTCCTGTCTGTATTCTAGTTTGATTTGAATGATTTCAGTAAAATCCTAATACTATAAACTGAAGGGGCCACTTAAGAAGCGAACCTAACCCTTACTGGGAAAAAGAGAGGACACGAAGTAGTCAGGGAACATTTTAGAAGACGGTGATGATAGCGGTTAATCAAAACAGCATGAGAATGGGGGAAGACCTGATAGGCAGAGAAACATCCAGTGCAGATGCCCACTGTTTCCTCATCATCCGTTCTCCTCTGATTTCAAGTGCCAAAGTTAATCACAAACTGGCTCTCCTACATATCCTGGAGTCTATTTTTAGGATAAGTGGTTGACTATTTGAAATAAAGTTGGCCTCTTTCCTGAAATCCCACACCACAATATAGAGAGCAAAGGGACCAAACAAGTAGCCGGATGCACAAAATAGAGACGGAAATAAAAGAGTCAGGGGCTGGGAAGAGTCATCTTGAGTTTGGATTGGTATGCCCATGTGTAATGAGTTGGAGAAATTACAGTTCTACCATTCTTCTTCTACTTATAAATGGAAGTCATTAGTTGGAGAAGGTGCCTAAAGGAGAGAAGCAGGCAGAAGGCCTGTGAGATAAACATCACTCTGCTGGAGAGAAGGAAGGAGTTTACCTCACATTCTAGCAAGGAAGGGAGCGATGGTGGTAAGAAAAGAAAAATTGAAGACACTACTTTCGTGGAGGGGAGGAAAGAGAACTGTGACCATGGGACTCAACATGCCTTGTTTATCCTGATTCTAGAGTATTAATGGTAGTGTGGAATAGAGTTCTAGAGAACATGTGACCCACACGGCTGTCAGCCTGACCCAGGATCACTCTCTGAGTTCCTGACTTCCTATCTGATGACTCTCTTATTGGTTGTAGTATTAAGGCCACTCCACGTAGTTAAAAGGGAGGTTTATTTTGTAGGGTAACTCACAAGTGAAGGGCTATGTTACAGGGTCTGGGAAAGGTGAAGCGCAGTCCAGTGGTGTTTTCTGGAGAACTCTGCTCGGTCTACCTCGAGCGTCCAGGATCAAGGAACCAAGAGAACTGGCACATCCAGATGTTGGGTCTTAAGGGCTCCTGTTCCGGCCTTGCCTTGTTGGTGTGACGGTTACCGAAGCCTCAATGGGGGTAGTACTTCCAGGTCAAAGCTGGAACAGCTACCCACTACACTCTCTGCCACATGTGCTTCTGTCATTGTGACACTATCTGCCAGGCGACCTTCAGAAGACTCAAGCCGATACCTTGGAATCTGTAAGAAAACCTCTTCTCTTGATAAATTTCCCAGCCTCCAGTATTTCATTATATTAACAAAAAACTAGCTCATCCACACTAATTTTTAAGAAGTGAAATAATAAAGAGAATTCTGTTATGTCCTTATGTAGGAATATTACCAGTCATTAATTACCATTAATACTATTATTACCAGTTAATTACCATTTATGAGCTTCAAGAACATTTAAAATATAGAAAAAAAACACCCGTAGTGGTAATAAATCTGGGCATAAAATTGCATATGCAAAATGGTACCAATGATGAATAGAAAAGTAAATTAATGTATAGATACATAAATATATTAAAATATTGAGAGTAATTTTGAACTTTCAGGAATAAGATTTCATTACTCTTTTTTTTCATATTCAACCAAAAAGTGATCTCATTTACTGATACCAATTAGGACAGGTAGGAAGTCAGACAAACCTGTAACTATTATATTGAGTCATTTGATGAGGAACAAGTTACTTGGGTCCATTGGGGGAATTTGCCTCTTACCTAATTTCACACCAGTCTCCCATGTTTGAGGTCATGTATGTGAGTGAAAAGATGGTTGGAAGTGGAGGGCCCCGGTTTCTCTTAGTTCTCACATTCTGGGTTTCTCAGTGGCTAACTTTTGTCCCTTTGTCTAAACCAGGGTCTTAAACCATGCCTCCAGGGTGTTCCCAGCTAAATCCACCTGCTGCCTCCTCTGTACCTTCAGCATAGTCCTCCCACACACATGTTGGGCAAAGTGCATCCTCTGCTCTAGTGCACCAGTCTCCCCATCTGGCACTAGGGCATCTGCTTAGATCTGAGCCCTTCCTAGCAGACTGTCAATCCAACCAGGAGGGAATAAAGAAGCTGTTGTTGAGGAAACTGCCCTACACACTGTCTCCATGAATGACTGTGGTGTATGGTGATAAACATTATCTATACTATGGACTTGTCTGGGCTCAATGGCTCAATTCACATCACTGAGGTCTGGCCATATAACCCTACAAATTGAAGTGACTTTCTAAGCATGGCCTTTAGAGTGTGGGTGGTCCAGCCCTGGATTTTTTTCTGGCTATTGAAATACACCAGGTCTATGTACATTTTTGTGCTTCCTCTTATAATCTTCACATGGTGCCCACTGCTCTTCAATCAGCATCTGCCCCATCGCGACTTCGGAATTAATTGCCTGTCTCGCCATGTCTCCCTGCTGCCCTTCCTCCCGAGACCCAGCCCAGTGTGGCGCTTAGTAAATATTCATTCACAGGCCATTATTTCTAGCCACCATACCTCATCGAGGGTTTCCACCAAGACAGCCCAACAGCCAGTGATGGGAAACAACCCACTTACTGATACACAGATGAAATGGCTTTGTAGGAATTCCTCTAATTCTTTCCTATCATCTCCATTGGCCATGAGATAGCGCAGAAGGTGAAAGGCTCTTGTTGCCAAGCCTGATGGTCTGAGTCCAATCCTCCCACTAAGTGGAAGGAGGGAACCCACTCCTGTGAGTTGCCCTCTGTCTTCCAAATGTGTGCACTACTGTATACATGAGCACACATGTATGTTCACACATACACAAAGATACACATATAAATAAAAGTAAATAAATAAACTATATATATATTAATATTAACACTTATTAATAAAGGTACCACCATGATATTGGAAATAGGGAACTGGGGTAAACCATACAGGTCATTTGATATTGCCCAAGCCATTTTGTAGAGGAGGGAAGAAGACCCAGAGAAAGCTCCAAAGAAAAGCGAACAGAACCATCCTCAGAGCTAAGCCTGTGGCAACATGAAAGGACCCTCACAGGGTCTGACATCTATAGTACATCTTCTCTGTCCACTCATTCCTTCCTCCCTCTGTTGGTGCTGGGAATACTCAAAGAATGCATCACTACAAAAGGCCTTTAGTTCCTGTACTGGGTCATGAGCCCCAGTACTCATCTCTACCCACTGTAGCAAGGTGTAAGGAACTAGAAGGGAAGACCTGCCAGGGCACTGCCAGGGTTTTGGGTTTCTGCCTCCCAGGCCAGCAAATATTTTATCAGACGGGGATGACGTGGAGTCATCTGACCTGGCTCATGTTTGAGATGCAGGAGCACAGGGGTGAAGGTTTCTGGAACATACTTGGCTAATGAAGCCATCATGACGTCCTTTGGACCTGTGGGTGGACAGAGAAGGAGCATGATGTAGGAACTTGGTGAGTGAGTCTTTTCCGCATGTGGTATTAAATGTGAGGACGTGAATGCCTGGGCACTAGCAATTTAGTCACAGATGAAGAACCCCCAAGCCAGCATCTACAGGACATGGAGGACACAGTCATGGGCATTACAAGAAATGCATTATTTGTGGGAAGGTAGGAATCCAATTGTGTCACTGTTGCTGGGGACAGAAGGAAGACAAATGGGCTTGAGATCTGAGGGAAAGGGGACACAGGAAACCATAGAAACCATGGAGTGGGCCCAAAACACGCTAGTTTCTCTAATCTGGGAAACTTTCTGATCATTTTTGAAGACAGATGGTGAGATAGATGCCAGTTGCAGGAGCAGGACCATCTATGGATACTATACCATACTGTAATGTGTGCCAGGGGAGTGAAACGAGACAATGACTCTCCGTTGATGACTCAGGGGATGGTCAAATGCAAGCATTTTCAATCCTACACCCATTTTCTGAACCATGCCATGCATTTGATGATGTTATCTCCTCCTTTTCCAAGAAAGTGATTGGGACTCAGGGAGACTGACGAGACCCATCACCAGGAAAAGGGAGAGAAGGGAAAGGGCTTTTGAGCTCTTTGCTTGAGTTCTGCTGAGAACAGGAACTGCTGCCACTCTCAAATGCTATAGATGCTATAGATGCACCATGTCTTAAAGCCAGCAGGGAAAGAGGGGAGAAGAGGGAAGGGACTCTCAGGGCTGCCGTTATTTGCTAATGATCATTGTTAGGATTTGAATGGGAAACATTCTCCACAGGCTCATGTTTTGAGCCCTTGGTCCTCAGCTGTTTGTACTTCAGGAGGCTGCGGAAGCTTTGGGACATGGGGCCTGGCTGACAGATCCAGGTCACTGAGGTGGGTCTTGGAGGATTATAATCCAGCCTTTTTTTCTGGTCTACGTTTCTGTTTCCTGATGTGCTGGGATGAAACAAACCACTGTGCAGGCTCACTGCCACGGACAGAGTCACTTTGCAGCCACCGTCCCATGATTTCCCTTGTGATGGACTGATGTCCTCTATGAGCCCAGAATCAACCCCGCCTCCCTCAAGTGGCTTCTGTCAACCCTTCTGTCACAGCAATGAGAAAGACAAGGCAGCCCTGTCCTATGGTTATGACTTACAGGGTGCCTCCAGGGCCTTTCAGGCAGATTCTGGGGCACTCTGCATGATCTGCACATACCCGCCTTCACCCCCTGGTTCTTTCCCCTTGATTTCCACAGACATGGCCCTCATGTCTTGACTTTCAAGTAACATCACACCAGGAAAACCATTTATCCATTTTGGTTGACAGGGTCCCATGTGAGGCATCTGTGAAGGTCCCAGCAAACCTTCCTATGGGATGCCAGTGGTTCTGACCTCATAGGGCTCCAAGCTCCTAGTGGTACCCAAGGGAAGTTGCATTGCAACAGTAAACTTGAGCCATGAGGTTCCTTGCACTGCACAGCTAGCACTTGACTGATGGACTCCACAATTGGGCCTGTAACCTGGCCCTGGCCTTAGAAGGAACAGCTATTACCTAAGAGGGAGTGACACAGTAAGCATCCAGATTCACTGATGCTGACAGGGCCATGGCCAAGAGAGACCCTGTGAGGGGTCTTGGGGAATTAACCATGCAGACGTAATCCTGGCTGTTATTTGATGTTTTGTGGATAGAGATGCACATGGCTGTGGACGAAGAGGCTAAAGCGGGGTTGTTGAGACTGTGGTCTACCTATGTGTATTATTTTTGTATGGATGATGCAACAGATAATGGCAGATGACTTAAACAGCATAGACTGGTTTTGTCACAGTTCTGGCAACCAGAAATCAACACCAGGTTTCACAGGGCTAAAAATTCAAGGTCCAGGCAGCTCTGAGATGCCTTCTGGATGCTCTGGAATGTATCTATTTCCTTACCTTTTCCATCTGAAGGCTGCCTGCATTCATGAGCTCTTGGCCTTTCTCCATATTCAGAGTCGCCAACAGTGAGCCTGGCTTGTCTTTCTCTTGCTGTCTCTGGCTTTTAATGTAAGCTTCATTAAGAGCTGGGTCTTTTAGAATGTTCTTTTATGTCTACCCAGGGAAGTAATTTAAAAAAAAAGACAAAAGGTAGAATGGTAGAATAATAAGATCTTTTTTTCTATTAAAAAAATGGTTGCGTGTATATTTGTGTTCACAAGTATATGGGGCTCACTTGTGTGCATGGGCGCATGTGTGCATATGTGTGTGTTGTGCCCAGAGCTTTGTGAAGGTGTCATCTTTAATCATACTCCACCCTATTTACTGAAGTAGGCTCTCTCACAGAACCTGGTGTTCAACAGTTTGGCTAGTTTAGTTAGCCAGCGTGCTCCCAGGATCCTTTGTCTCTGACCTGCTGAGCATAAGGATTACAGGTGAGCCGCCATGCCTTGTGGGAGGGGGGATCTGAACTTTATTCCTCACACTTCAGAGGTGAATTCTTTGTCCTCAGAGCCATCTTCACAGTCCCCCCTCCCATCTCAGCCATATCACTGTTCTTCAGTGCTTGGGATTAAGCTCAGGGTTCTTGCATGACCCAGGAACCGCTTTACAACAGAGCTATTCCCTCAGCCTCAAATGAGCTTTCATTGGTCTGCTGGAGGTGCTGGCACCCTTGGGTGGTAATATTCAGTCCAAGAGGGTGCTTCCTTTCCTGCTAGCTACATGTTTGATCCCTGAAGTGCCAGCGCTCAGCTGTATACCAGACTTTCATCTCTCTTCATGGCAGATGCAGTCGCTTGGTCCAACCTCTCAGGGACAACTGTGACGGACAATCTGAGATAATGAAGAGTGCTTTAAAAGGATGTTGTTGTTTAATCAAGCAGTTTCTGTGACCTCACCAGGACAAATAGAAGCGGGATCCACAGTGCGACATCCATGACTCAGTCTGCTCGCTCCTCCCCTGGCCCTGGGAGCTGCTCTGTTGTCGCAGGACTTCTTTCCCCTTTTCTGGTTGCAGTTTTATGTGTGTGGTACTCGGTAGTGCTCCATAACATGGAGGATCTCAAATATCTTTGCAAGGAGTACTGGGGATTTATTTATCATGAATGTGCCAAAAGAAGGGAAGGGAGAAACACAAAGATGGCTTTGTAGACTCCCTCCTCACTACTCTAGAGTGGAAGAAGTGGTGTGTCTGAGATCATCTTCTGTGGCAATAACACAATACCCAAGGCTTGATGAGTTATGAAGACTAGAAGTTAGTTCTCAGGCTGGGGAGATGGCTCAGTGGCTAAGAGCACTTGTTGCACTTCCAGAGTCCCTGGGTTCAGTTCCCAGCATCAGTGGGTCACAACTGTCTACAACCCCAGCTCCAGAGGCTCTGACATCCTCTTGTGGTCCCTGTACACATTGCATGCATGTCATGCACATATAGACACACATCATACGGGTAAAAATAAAGGGTAAAAAGAACAGAGGTTCTGAGACGTGAGAGTTCAAGAGCAGAGCTGTGGTGTCTACTGGACCCTGTGCTGCTTCAGCTCATGTCTGACAATGAAAGGGCCAATAGGCATGTACAAAGTGGGCGGGGCACAGGGAGCAATCACAATCGACAACAACCCACTCTTGTGGTAACTAATGCATTTAGTTACTACCGGTACTGTTAATCCGTCCGACTGGCTTTGTCCTTCCTCGCAGCCCTCATTGCTGCTTCCAACTGCTGCTTTCCCTGTGGAAATTTTCAACCTGAGTTTCAGATGCTAGGAACCCTATTCAAATTATGGCATTTTGATTGTATCCTTCCAGGAGAATGAAACCTTCTTTCTCTCTTCCTTCCTTCCTCCCACTTCTTCCCCTTTCCTCCCCCCCTTCCTTCCTCCTTTGTTTTCTCCCTTACTTTTTCATTTAAATTGTTTTGAAACAGCCTGGCAACGCTGCCCATGCTGCCCTCAAACTCCAGACAAAGCAGCCTTCCTCCCACAGCCTCTAAAGCAGCCTTCCTCCCACAGCCTCCTAGGTGCTAGAATCGCAGGTCTGCACCACTGTGTCTGGCTTTCTTAGGAAGGTTTTTGAAGTGGTTCCTCAACGTGGATTCATAGAACAGAGCTCCCGACAGTGCTGAAGGAACCAGATGCATCCCAAACACAGGCCATGGCTGCCAGGGGCCCATTCCTGATGCCCATGTTCATGTGATACTGAGGAAGGCCAACTTGGCGACTCTTTTGCTGTCAGGTCCACTCTATTAAGACTCATGGTCTCCAGGGTTAATCTGAAAAGAAGCAGCCATTCCAGGCTGAGCACAAGTCTTTCTGCCACTCAGAAGCTCCTACTCCATGCATAGTAGACCCTGAAAATAACATTTGGTAACAGAATGCATGAACGAGAGCCGAGGGAATGTGTTACAAAGAAACATTACAGCATGTTCGCGTTGTGGAGACTGATCATTTTTGATGATGATGGATGATTTGGGGACTTGGGGTCACTCAGCAGAATTTCCCTGGGGTTTCGCTCTAGCCCTGTTCTCCTGGCCTTGCAGCCAGGCCAAAGAAAGGAAGGAGCAAGGCAGGCAGATCAGTGAGGTATGATGGGAGCTGCTTGCTGGCCAGAGCCAAGGGCTTCTGAAACCTTTTCAGATCTTCCCCTAAGCAAACCCTCCTGGAGCAAGCCCTCCCTCCCGCGGCGCCTGCTTCTGCCTCTGCCCTCCTGGGCTCCCTTCCATTTCTCCTCTCCTCTGGCCTCTCCCTGGAGCTGGGCAGCCCCGCTCCTGGCCAGGAAGAAGGTACCTCCTCTGAGTCAGGGCTGAGTGAGCAGAAGTTGCTTCACGCCAAACCCCCAGGGCTTGGAGAGCGACTAGTTTTGTCCACACAAAAACTGCAGGGCTGAAGCCAGTGCAACGGACTGCTCTGAAGTGAATAAGCAAAAGCAAGAAAAAAAAAAAAAATCAAATTTAGTGGAAAATAGCTATCGAGTCCAAAAACATTTTCCTTTCGGGGGGCGATCCTACAGTCCAGGGGTAAGGGAGTTGTCTGCTTGTGAGTCAGACACTGCAGCCCTTCCCCCAGCCTCCAAGTGGGGGGCTCAGGGTGGCAGGCGTGTGGGCGGTGCAGGGTGTGTGTGGGGCGCGGGGCAGCCAAACCGGAGGGAGCAGGCTCCCCAGCCCGGCAGACAGCAGCAGAGGCTGGTCTAGAGCTTCTCTTCCAAGTATTGCACAGAGTCTCCATGGAGGAAAGGCTCCTGCCGTGGAGCCAGGAAGGCAGCGCCTAGCTGCTGCTGGCACTCGCCAGGCTCGGCTGGGGCTGTCTGCCCTCCCAGGCTCCAGCAGGAGTGGGAATCCCATCTGCTCTGACCTCACGGATGAAAAAAAAGCAACTGTGGCCCCTTCCAAGGTTGAGGCAGCCCCGCCCGGGCTCAGGCCCCGCCAGCTGGACCCTCCCAAAACGGGTTCTCTTTTGTCAGCTGCCTTTTATAGAACTATAAAACCCGAAGTTCAAGTGCGAAGCCTTAGACCAGTCATTTTCAAAAAGGGGTCAGGCTTCACCTCCAGGATTCTTCCTGCCTTGCTAGGCGGCTGGCGTCTACCTCTCAGACTCAGGGAAACCCTGACACCCCTCCAACATGCATGGTAACCGGCCCAGGACTGTTCTAGGCTCAGCTATGGAATCAGGATAGAGAGAAGGGAGAAAAGGAGAAAGAAGGGAAACTCTCTGAGAAACTGAAGCCAACGGGGTGATGCTGGGAGTGGGGAGCTAGTTCAGCGAGTCAAGTGCTTACAGGGCAAGCTGAGAACCAGACTTCCAATACCTGGTACCCAGTGCAGCAAGCCTCTGTCGCTCCAACTGTCCAGGAAGATTAACATAGGCCCATCATTGGAGCCCATTGGGCGGCCAGCCTAGCCAACTGGGCAGTTTGACATTCAGTGGGCAACCCAGTTGCAAAAAAATAAGGTGGAGGGCCTCAAAGATGACTCAACAGTTAGGAGCACTGCCTACTCTTCCAGAGGACCTGGGTTCAATTACCAGCACCTGCAAGGAGGCTCACAACCAAGGGTGGCTCCAGTTCTAGGAATGCCTTCTTCTGAAGGAGACCAGGCATGCATGGGGGGCAGCGACATAAATGCCAGTAGACCACCCATACAAACTAAAAAAAATCTTAAAACAACAACAACAACAACAACAACAGAGAGCTACTGACCCTCTGGTCTGTATACACACACACAGGTGCACATACTCATGTGAACATGTATACACATAAAGACACAATGTTGTTCAAAATCAATGAAGCCTAAGGAGGCTGGTCAAACAACTGTGACCTTTGTCACTTTATGATTCCTCTCCAAGCATACTAGGAAGGTAGAATACCAGAAGAATCTACAATCAGCAGACTTAGAAGGAAAGAGATAGCTAGGCCTGTAGGAGCTTGAGAAAGCTTAATTTTCACCATAGCTCAAGATCTGGGATACAGAGGTCCTAGATTCATGATTCTGGAAAAAGTGATAGGTGAACCTAGTTATTCTTTTCAAGACCTTTAGAAGAATCTGGAGTAAGATCAGTTATATAAGAAGAAAAACCAGAACCAAATGGAACTTTCCCGAAGGTCCAAGACGCCCTCTGCCCAGTTGCACCTGTGGCTCTGACAATCTCCTTTACTCATTTTTCATGTTAAAACAAAGGCTTTATTTTTATTTGTGCGTGTGTGTGTGTGTGTGTGTGTGTGTGTCTGTGTGTGTGTGTGTGTCTGTGCTTGCACATGCGTGCCTGCATCTAGGGGTGCTCTTGGAGGCCAGAAAAGGCCTGTAAGTGTCTGCTGTCCTAGCACTGGAGTCACAGCAGTCATGAGCTACTTGACAAGTGTATCGGTTAGCTGTTTATGTCAACTTGACACAAGCTAGGGTCATCTGGGAAGAGGGAACCTCATATGAAAAAATGTCTCCATCAGACTGGCCTGTGGGCACGTCTGTGGAGTGTTTTCTTAATTCAAGGTTGATATGGGAGGGCCCAACCAACTGTGGGAACTGCCAGTCCCAGGCATGTGATCCTGGGTTACATAAGAAAGCACACTGAATGGAGCATGGGGAGCAAGCCAATAAGCAGCACTCCTCCATGATTTCCGCTTCAGTTCCTCCCTCTGGTTCCTGCCTGAGATCCTTTGACTTCCCTCATCTGTGGTTTGGACATGTGTGCCAAATAAGCCCATTCTTCCCCAAGTTGTTTTTGGTCACAGTGTTTTGTTACAGTCATAGAGAGAGAAAGGAAGGTGACAGGGGTGCTGGGAACTCAACTCCCCCCTTCTAGAAGAGTAGCAAGAGCTCTTAACTACTGAGACATCTTTCTGAGCCCTGGTCTTACATTTGAAACAAGTAGTGTAGCCTCAGTTTAAAGAACTGAGGGGAGTCTTTAAGGGGCACATAAGTAAAACCATTCTTTGTTCAAATCAGATCTGTTATTAGATCCAATAAAGAGCCATTTTTAAGGATAAATCCTCCATGGGGGCTTTTCTTCTCTTGGATTTTCGGTATTAACCTGCTTGCTGAACATCAACATTCTAGTGGGTGTCTCATGATGTCAGGCTGTCTTGTGATCGGTGTTAAAAGACTTGAAAGGATCTTAAAGATAAGCCCTAAGAACTTTTTTTTTTTTTTGGTCAGTACTGGGTTTTGAACCTAGTTCAATGCACCATGGGAAAGTACTTTCCCATTATGCCTTATCACTAGGCTGGCCTCCAACTCTCTATGTAACCCCAGGCAGGCCATGAACTTGTAATCCTTCCTTCTCTGTCTCCTGAATAGCTGGGATTACAGACCTACACCACTAAACCAGGCTGCAGTTCTTTAATTTGTAAATGAGAATGAGAAAGGCTAAATAACTTCTGCTTGGTGTGCACTTACGTTTATTGATCCAGGCAAAGAATATTGTTAGGACCACTTGTTTTGCTGTTCTCATCATTATCATTATCATTTAATGCTAGGTATTGTTCTATGCACTGGTGGGTGAGTGGTGAATGAAGGGGGGTAGTTTTTTGTTTTGTGAAGTTTCATGCTGCTGGGAGAGGCTAACACTCACCAGATGAACAAACAAGAAAACAGTACCTTTTCAGAAAATGATGACTTCATCAGCAATGGATAGAGTGAGACTTAGGAGGTGACAGCCATGGCAGGTTGCTTTAACCAGGGTGGCTTCTGAGATGATCTGTCTTGGGTGAGATGTGAAGCCAACTGTGAAGAGCTTGGAGAGACTTCTGCAAGCAGTGGGATGGTGAGTGCAGAGCCTCTGGGCACAAAACAACCCAGGTTTTTTTTTTTTTTTTTTGAGGTAGAGTTAGGACAGGGTAACTTGAATAGAGAAAGTGGTGATCCAGTAGCAAAGAGACTTACTGCCTAGCCACAACCTACCCACAGCAATCTACAAAGTGGGCTCTCAAACCCTTCAGAGTGCTCTGAACTAATCCTAACCCTGAGAAGCCCAGAATGTTAGGACATATGATAGTTGTGAATGATATGTTAAAATCTAATCATATGTTGAAATCTAATCCTCAGTGTAATATTAGGAGAAATTAAACCATGAGGGTAGAGCCCTCATGGGTGGGACTAGAAGTTTTGGGGCCAGAGGAGAAGTGTAAAGAGGGTTATTTGCCTTTCCCATGAAGACATCCTTAGAAGGTGCCATCTATCAGGAAGGGAGCCTTTGCCATCTCCCAAACCAGTT
Organism: Peromyscus aztecus; assembly: GCA_902168405.1. Lineage (NCBI taxonomy): Eukaryota > Metazoa > Chordata > Mammalia > Rodentia > Cricetidae > Peromyscus > Peromyscus aztecus. The sequence continues at coordinate 36,210 of CABHPQ010163656.1, read as the reverse complement.
GGTGCTTTGATCTTAAATATCCCAGCCCAAGAACTGAAAGACACAAATGTCTGTTGCTTGTAAGTGACCAGTTTTATAGTGTTTTTATTGTAACAGCTCAAGTGTACTAGCGCACAGATTTAATCAAGTTAAGATGAGGTCATTGGGTGGGCCCCCATCCAACATGAGTGGTATCCTTATAAAAAAAGGAGAAATTTGGACCCAGGGACAGCTAGGCACAGAGCAAAGACTGTGTAAGGGACAGACTATATACAATATCCTGTGGAGACTGTAGTGACAGTGCCTGCCACAAGTCAACCAGGGCTGCAGAAGCTGGAACTGGCAAGGAGAGTCTTTCCCTGTGGGTCACAGAGGTCATGTGGTACAGGTGACACCCATGTCCTAGACACATGACCTCCAGAACCTCGACTCTGTACCCTTCCGTTCCCCTAAGCAACATGGATTGGGATACTTTGTTCTGGAAGACCCTGGGAAACAGGCACAGACCTTTCTCATCTTACAACTCCGTATATCCCTGAATCTGGCGAGAGCACTCACTAAGTGGTCTTTAAAACTCATTTACTGTGCCTATACCAAAATGACCCACATTCTCACACTTCCTGAGAATGATGGGCTCAGATGCCTGTTGTAGTTCCATGGCCATCTCTGAAGCCCCTGGCTTTCCTTTCAGCCTTCCTCAGTGGCAGCAGCTCCTTAGTTTCCTTAGAAATAACATCTCTACAGGGTGGCTGTGCATCTCGCTAGCTCCATATTCCATCCTCTGGCCGTTTCTCCACTCTTTCTACCTTCTCCAGATTCTGCTCCTTTGATGCTCATCACATTAGATCACCTGCCACTAGCTGCTCTTCCTGTGATCAGCAACCTGCCACCTCTCACTCTCTTTCACTCTTGAAGGTTTTGCACACATCACGGGTACCATACCTCTTATCATTATGAATATATCAAAAACCACAATAGATGTTCTCTCTCTCTCCCCACTTTCCCTCTTCTCTATTTTTGATTTGTTTCCTCTCCTAAGGATGCTCTCCTGTCCCCTTTGACAGCTTGTTCTTTCCACAACTCCATGCAGTCACTCTGGGTCTCCTGGCCTGCTTCTCAATGTTAGGGATCTTCACTTACCACGTGCCATCTTCTAGATAAATACTTCTATGACCCTGACCTCAGAAAATTTCTGACTCTTCCTAGTCCTTGAACATGTTGACCCTTTCAGTTGGATTGATTCCTCCATTCTCCTACGTCTTCACTGTCTGCTCTGTCATCATAACCATGGCATAAGCACTCAGTCTCCATTGCTCCCTCCAGTCTAGAGATCAGAACATCTCCCCTGAGTTTCAGCATAGATTGATTCCTCCTATGAGTCTGGACCACAGTTTCTGAGGCTAGCTGGAGAAAGACATGGGGCCGGACGGCATGCTCTCCTCTTGATGTTTGACTATTGGCATCCCATGGGCCCTTGGCAATCCCTGGCAATCTTTCTACATTTCCCTCGTCAACTCAGTCCTTCCACCCAAGGCTACTGTGTGACATCTCCCCTCCTGACATCCACCCCCTCACTCTCAGTTGATGACTTCACCTTGTACTCACTGAGAAAACAAGCAGACAGCCACCTAAAAGTGAGTCACCTGTTACCTCTTCTAGCCCCACACCTTCTCCTTTCCCTGCACTCAGTACCCAGATCCCAGCAAAGGGCTGTTTCATCCATCTCAATCCCAAGGTGCCTGTGTAAAAACTTCTCCCCATCAGTGATCAGTCTCGACTGCACACCATCTTTTCAGTCTGGCATCCTTACTCCCCACTTCTGAGTACACTGGCATCCCTTCCCTCCTGGGTCCCCACCCCCTTCCTCTTAGCTCCCTCCAGCTACAGCTTTACTCTTTTTTGCCCTGTTAAGGAAACTCTTTGAAATTGTTGCTTGTAGCTCTGCTCCCGTCCCTTTCACCTTTGGCCTTTGGGCTCACGTTCACCCTACTTCACAAGGTTACTGTGCCTATTGCTCTTCTCCTATCTCAGGCCCTGGACAGATTCAAACACCCATTTCTCACTTGGAACTTTTTCAGCGTCGGGAATGACAGCCTTTCATCACATGGTCTGCTTTTCTTGTCTCCTTGATGGATTCTCTTTCTCTCCTCCCTTCCTCAGCTATGACCCACTTGGTCCCCCATCCTGTGAATATTCGCTTAGTTCCTGGGGCTTTTCTTTTTTGTATCCACACTTCATACTTAGCAATTCTTGCCATGGATCCTGGCTTTAAATACCATTTAAATATGGATGACTCACATTTTTTTTTAATCTTCGAACCCAATCTCGAGTATGAAATCCAACTTGTATATCTAATTGTGAGATATCTCCACCCTGACAGCTGATAAAAATGGAATCCATACGTCTCCTCTGCCCCCTCTCACACATATGTGCCCATCACAGGTGTTCTCCTCCCAGTTTTCAACGAGACCATTCCCTAGCTGTCTGGGCCTTGTGCCTAAGAAATACTATTGACTCTTCCTTTTTCTTTATTGCACAGGAAAATAAATCATAAAATAGATTATTATGCTGTGTATGTTAACAGAAAGAATGGACTAATAAAGGACCAAATCCTAAATTATGGATTTCTGTGACTAGCATGAACCAAGAGGTGTTATTTTATAATCGTGGCCAATAATGGAGTCTGAGAAAATGATATTAAACCAAAGTACTTATACCATTTTACTTTTCTTATTGAGGTAACAAAGTATCTGACAAAGACAACTAAAAAAGGAAAGGGTGTGTTCTGGTTTATGGTTTGAAGTGATATAGTCCATCCTGGTGGGAGTGCATGGGGACAGGAGCATGGGGCAGCTGGCCACATTGCAACCACGGTCAGGAAACAAATGCGTTCTGACGCTCAGCTGTCTTCCTCTGTTTCCTCTTTTTATCCAGTCTGGGTAATCCATGTGATGACATGACTCCCATTCAGTTAATCCTCTTTGGAAACACCCTCATGAGTACTCTCAGGAGGACATCTCCTGGGTGATTCTGAATACAGTCAAGTTCACAATAATTAATCATCACTCTATTTCTTGAACTATAGGAAGGCCCAGCTCCAGCAGGATCCAGGGGGAGAGCACTCCATCAGAGCAAACAGCAAGCATCCAACAATCATGGGCATGTCATGCTCAAGGGCCACAATGTCAGAGTGCCAGAGGCAGAGAGAGGTTTTAGATCAGGCTGTCACAACGAAATCTTGAGACTGGGTGGTTTGGACAATGCCAATTCATTTCTTTGCCATTCTGAAGTCTGGAACTCCATGATCAAGACACGGTACAGTTCTGTTTTTAGGGGAGCTTCTCTTCCCAGCTTGCAGATGGGCATCTTCTTGCTGCTTCTTCCCACACTATTTCCTGGTGCATGCAAGAGAAGAGCAGTTTCTATGTTTCTTTTCCTCTTAGACGTTCAAAAGGCCTGTTGGATCAAGGCCCCATGTTGTTGTTTGTTTTTGCTCTTTTTTTTTGGGGGGGGGGACCACCACCCAACTCCCAAATAAATCCACACACAGAGGCATGTGCTTAATTATGAATGCCCTGCCTTAGCTTGGCTTAGTTTCTTGCCAGCTTTTCTTTACTTTAGATTATCCCATCTATCTTTTGCCTCTGGGCTTTTCCCGTTCTCTTACTTCTCTGTAAATTTGACTCTGACTACGTGGCTGGCTGTGTAGCTGGGTGGCTGGCCCCTGATGTCTTCCTCCTTCTTTGGCTACTTCCTTCATCTTTTTTCCCTTTTCATCTCCTTTTCTCCTCCTACTTATTCTCTCTGCATGTCAGCCCCGCCTATCCTTTCTCCTGCCTTGCTGTTGGCCGTTCAGTTCTTTATTAGACCATCAGGTGTTTTAGACAGGCACAGTAACACAGCTTCACAGAGTTAAACAAATGCAGCATAAACGAAAGTAACACACCTTACAATAATATTCTACTACAGCCCCATCCTTACAACTTTATTTTGTCTTTACTGTCTTCCACAGAACCATTCCTTGCATATAGATGCACTGGGCAGTGGGGCTTCAGTGTATGGATTTGGGAGACCACAATTCCCTATGTCAAGGGATTTGAGAGGAGTCAGAGACCAGACTGTGAGATCTTCTTGGCCTGGGGAGTGAACTTTGCATTTTATTCTTATTGTAATAGAAGCTAACTGTAGCTGGGTTTTTCTGGTCCTGCCTGGCCCACAGTCAGGACAAATCTCTGTCACCCGCCAGTCCTGCAGCAGCTCAGACCCAACCAAGTAAACACACAGACTTATATCGCTTACAAACATGGCAGGCTTCTTGCTAACTGTTCTTATATCTTATATTAATCCATTTCTATAAATCTATACCTTGCCACATGGCTCATGGCTTACCGGCATCTTCACATGCTGCTTGTCATGGTGGCGGCTGGCAGTGTCTCCCTCCACCTTCCTGTTCTTTTCTCCTCTCTGTTAGTCCCACCTATACTTCTTGCCTAGCCACTGGCCAATAAGTGTTTTATTTATTGACCAATCAGAGTAATTTGACATACAGACCATCCCACAGCAGCTAACAAACAGGCAGTTTTGGGCAGTCACATTTTATCCTGGTGTGACTTACATTTGACAAATAAGGCTGCCTGCCTGGTAGAAAGTGGATCGTGGGAGATCCAGAGAAGAAAGAACAGATCTAGCCAAGAGCCAATCAAATATCCTAGTTTCATGTCTGGCAACCTCATCCTGTAAAGGTTCACATAGTAAACCCTTTAGACTTTCTAAGGCCCATAGCCTGTCACAAAGACTGGATTCTGCCATCAAAGTCAAATCATCCATGGATAGCATGTAGGTCAATGTTTTAACACCTCATTCTAGCAAATACCAGGCTGAATTTGGTGATTGAGTTGTGGTTTGTAGACCTTTGTTGTAATTCAGAAATGGCCAAGGGTTAGTCCAGGCTTTAAAGGGGTGGGGAGATATAATGAGCCACAGCAGAACTCTGGACTATGCAAGAGGTAACCCTGGGCCTTCTGTTAATGAACTAAATATGAGAATAAAAGTGAGCACAAGTGCCAAGTGCCTTCTTCCTGAGAGCTACTTTGTATGTGTGTGTGTGTATGCATGTGTGCACTTATGTGAATTTGTGTGTACATGTGTGTGCACGTGTGTGTGTGCATATCTGTGTCTGTGCCTGTGTGTGCACATGTGTGCCTGTGTATACATGTATGTGTGGGTGTGTGTTAGCACTCATGCTCATGTGTCCATGCATTTGGAAGTCAGAGGACAGCTGCAGGTTTCACATCTCAGACACCACCTACTTTTTTTTTTTTTTTAATACCTGGGCTCTCACTTCATTTTGTAGGTGAATCCAGTTGACAGGTGAGCCACGAGCATCTGCTTGGCCCCGCTTTCTCAGTGCGAGTGCACTCCCCCAGGCCTAGTTGTCTGTTTGTTTAATATGTATCCTGTGGATCGAACCCAGGTCCCTATTCTTGTAAGGTGTAGAGATATGCCTGCAGCCCATGATCTCCCTTTAAGCATTCTGGCTCACTACAGGGATTTCTTACTCCTCATTGCTCAGAAGGTCCTAATGTTTATGTTCCTGTGAGGGCAAATTGGGGAAATCAGGTTGCTATCAAAGAAAAAAGAAGTGATGAGCCTAATGAGCAGAAAATAAGATAAACTTGACCCTGATTCTCCAAATCGAGCCTTACAACTCCCTCCCACTCAGCAGTTTTCTGGGGGCAGAATGGGGGGCGGTGGTGGGAGTGGTGTTCTCAAAGAGAAGGGAATCTTTTACCACTGATATTGTTTGGAATCACCAGTGCAAGGCACCAAGAGACAAGCAGGCCTGCTCCTAATTATTTCCTTAATTGCTTTTAAATTCTCAACCTTCAGTTCACCTTTTTATTGCCTGTGCCCAGGGCAGGTGTACCCACTGTCTCCCACTTCTTCTCAAGGAAACAATGAAGGCCTTTGACTAACACCTTTCCATCTAAATGGTGAGACAGACAGTCCTAATGTCCCCATAAATATCCAGTGTGATCTGCAGAAATCCACCCCCACCCCCCAATGAAAGAGAAAAAGGGGAACAGAAAGGTGATGGAAGAAAACAATGCTAATCATCCAGGGAATCAATGGCGGAGGTGTCAATAACTGAGAATCTAGCCATTTTCCAACTGCAGTACTGATTAACACAGAGGATGAAGTAGCAGCCACTGGGACATTTTCTACACAGTGGCCAGAAATCTGAAGTTCGGGGGGGAGTCTAGCAGAGCAGGGCTTGTCCCCAGGAGCTTCCACACCCCTTTCCCCGCATGGTATCTGCGGGAACACACTGTGCTGGGTCAGGCTGCAGGACCTTCTTGCTGTAGTGACGAAGGGCACACTTGTAATGTTGGGCTGAGTGACAAGAACAACATGAAATAACCCTCTACCCACCCACTGAGAAAACCGAGTGTGTCACACTTCTCTGTGTCATGGCTTTAAAAATATCTCCACTGCCGATGGTCCGAGGCACAGGTTGGGTTTCAGGAGTGTTTAGTGCCGAATGGTACCAGGTGGAAAACGTTTCACCAGACACTCACGGACCCTAGGGAACGATATCAGCGGGCCTTATGTGTGCTTGCACATGTAGGAATGAGCGCTTAAGAAAAGCAAAGAGTGGGTGACAACTTCTTCACTTTTTGCCCCCCCCCCCCAGTTTTATTTCTTGTTTAATTGCATGTTCCTGACAAAGAGGTGTGGTCCCTGGCACTGGTGCGCAGACTCTAACCTCTAACCACCTCTAACCACACTGGGAGAGGGATCCTGAGGGCTTCTCAGCACTCAGGACGGATGGAAACATCCACCCAGGGGCCAGCCCAGACCTCAGGCTTCTCCCAATTGAGGTCTGAGCAGCCTCAGAGGCAGGCACCAGGAGGAAGAAACTGGCTTTTCTGTATGGTTCATCTCTTAATGTCTCCTACCTTGTCTCCTTGTTTATGAAGAACATACCTAAACCTGTGTCTGTTGGGAGTTTTATTCCCAAGCATGGGATGGGAGTTCAAACACCAGCAAGAGCCATATAACTCCCTTGTGATTATTATTTGCATTGGTTTGAAGTCTCCCACACTTACCAGCAGGACAATTTTGGCAAGTTCCTTAACCTTTAAGCCCATGTTTCCTGACTTATAAAATGAGATACTAATGGTACCCGCTCCTAAAGGCTGTTATGGAGTGAGTGAAATGAATCAAGGCCAGCTCTTGTGCAGAACCAGACACCCTGAAAACCCCTTTAAAGGTGGTCCTGTTTTTGTAGAATCAGAGCTGTCAACACAAGGAATAAAGTTGGCACTTGATTAATACAAAAGAAAAGTGCACAGGGCCCGTGTGTTCTCTAGATCCCACCTTCCCTGGCCACGTGATTCCTCTTGTTTGTACTCTGAGAAGGAAGGGCTTCACCCATGTTCAGCATCTGAGTTGTGCATCTGCTGATTCCTCTGCCTGGAGTAGTTGACTCCATGACATTACCATTGCTGGCTCCATCATAGTATTTTCTCTCTCTCATCTTCCCCTCCCGTGTGTGTGTGTGTGTGTGTGTGTGTGTGTGTGTGTGTGTGTGTGTG
>CABHPQ010163656.1:0-24922 GCA_902168405.1 Peromyscus aztecus | reverse complement strand
TAAAAAATGTGATTTAAACCCTGTACACCCCAGCCCCCCACCTGGGTCGGGGCCCCCCCCCTCCGTCCTCTTTTCTCCGTCCCACCCTCTTTTTCTTTTTTTTTCCCCCCCCCCCCCCCCCGTTGTATTGGAAATTCCCCAGAGGCAGAGAATCTGTGTCCCTTGTGAGTCTATGAGTCTACATGGATTAGATCACAATTTGTATCAATCGGGGAAGCAAGCCTTGAGATTTATCTCTTGGCTCCATAACTCACTTTCACATCCCTGGTCAGCTGACATCTGGCATGGTGGATGCTGCATGTATTTAACCCAACTGGCCTCTTCCTTTCTGAACAAGAGATAGATGAAGTGCAACCCAATGTTTGTCCCTACATCCTCCATACCTCTATCTTGAGGGCATTGTGGATAAATCTTAATGACTCGCTAAAATGTGGATTTTCAGATAACAAGAAGTAACGGGTCCAGTTAAAGTATGTCCCTCATATTGAGTGAAGTTATGAGGAGGCCAAAGGAGAGACCTGTGTTTTATGTGTGAAAAACAGGTTCCACTTTCAGATGGATGAAGAGAGCAGGGAGCCTACTGTATCCATTGATAGAGCAATGGTCCTCATCACTAAGAATTACTGAGTGTGGAAAGCAGATCTAACTTGAAAAATATGAATCCATAGTTCTTTCCTAGCATCTGTCCTGTCTGTATGTCTCCCCGAAGAATTGAATATGTTTTAATCAGTTTTTTTTTTACTTTTCTTCCATTTATAAGAAATTTGTCTTTGTGTTGTTGCTGTTCTGCAGCAAATCACTCTCAAAAGTTAATCTCTTATTGCCAACCTCTAGATCCCAAGTTTATTTTCCATAAAATGCAGTGGGCGAGTCTGTTGCCTGTGAATGTGGACTCTCCCACTAACTTCCTGACTCAGGGACCAGACAAGCTATGCTGAACATGGCAGTGAAGGACCCTTCCATACCACTCTGCAGGCTGTTCCAAGTTTAAATGGCAGCCCGAGACTTAGGATGTAGAAGTCTGGTGTTAACATCTCACACCTCGGCTTGTCTTCTCTATTCTCTCTTTCTTCATTCCTCCTCTTTTCTTTTACTCTCTGTGTTTAAAGTTAGCTCCACTCTCAGACATTTTAGTTACATGAGCTAATAGGACCTTATGCTTGCTAAATGTGATGTCCAGATGGGGATGGTTATATGTGACATGGAGGGGAGCTAATAGATGGATTTCCTCTGGAGTTATGCTTATGGCCACCCAGACTGGCCTTTCAAGGGAAAGAATTGTTATTATGAACTGAGAACTTGCCATGCTACACTGTTCACATGCTTTACTTTGTTTGGTATTTCTCAAAAGCATTGTACACTAGGCAGAGGAAGAAGTAAGACTTGGGCAGTGAGTACCAGAGGTCAAATAGCTGGTGAGATGGAGAGAGAGTGTCAAACTCAGATATTATTTCAAAGATGATTTTCAGGGCTATAGCCTTTGGATCAGGGACTCTGTGTATACGTGCATTCCTGTGTACATGTGTGTGAAGATGTATGTACATCTGCCCACAAACACAGCTGGAGGCCAGAGTACAACCTCAAGTATCATTCCTCAGAAACCATCCACTTAGATAAGGTTCTTAGATAAGGTCTGAACGGCCTGGAACTCAGGAGTTAAGCTAGGCTGGCTGGCCAGCAAAGCCTAGGGACCTGTCTGTTTCTACTTCTTGGTGCTGAGATTGCAAGTGTGAGCCACTTGCTTGGGGTTTTACCTGGATTCTAGGGATTGAAGTCCAGTCTCCATGCTTATAAGGCAAGCACTACACCGACTGAGCCAGTTGCCCTGCCCTCAGTCTGGGTTGGAATGGTTTCAAAGTCTTATGTAGATTGCTCCCAACACTTGACATATACACCGCCTTCTCAAAACAGCCCTAGCAGGCAAGGGTAGCCACTCCCACTTCACAGATGATGAAAGAGGGGGATCAAATGTGCAGGATCCTTGAGATCACACATCAGCTGCTTTTGGCGACTGCAGTCTTAACTGTTACATAACTCCACAACCTTTCCCTCCTGGACCTTCCAGATAAACGGTAAAGATGCTGCAGCATTTCCTTTAGGCACAAAGGGCTTCATGGTGTTAATGTCCTAAGAGTGACAACAGGACATGAGATTCATTCTTAGGCAAGGAAATCTTTACAGAATGTAAACATGGGTATCTTATACTCTCATCTACAAGGCTATGAACTTGTGTCAAAGAGAAAAGAAAGAAAAAACCCAAAGGTTGTGTTAAACAGAAACCCTCATCCAGCATAGCTATTTTTGTTTCTTACTTTGTGCAGCCAGGTACTTTTGAGGTGTCTTGAGGACAGGCATCCCAGGAGCCTAGCACCTTAACTCTACCGTTAAGGAATCAGAAGGTTAACTGCAGAGGTCTCCTCTAAATGACAGACATCTCCACAATGCCCTGGTCACGACTCTGTAGGAAGTCACATCCCTTACTGTCTTTCTTGCTCGATTTAGATTCAAGCATTACAAATGGCTCATCTAAAAGCTAACATTTATAGATGTGCACAGACTTGTGTGTTTTCTGTCACTTCACCCAGCTTTGTAAATGAGAGTCAAGGTCCTAACTGAGCAATTTTGGAAAACACAGCCCTTGGATTTATGACCACAGCTCTTTTATATTCAGGACATTAATCTTTCTTTATGGTTGTAGCTCTTATATTTGGGGCATTAATCTATTTTGAATCAAGCTTTGTATATGGCATGAGGTAGGGGTATATCTCCCCCCCCCCCCACGTTTTTGCATGTATGGCTCTAGTTGTCCAATCACTGCTCATTGGAGTATTATTCTTTCCTCACTGAAAGATCTTGGCACCCTTCACAAGGATTAAGTGGCCATTAAGGAATGGGTGTTGATAGCCATTTTTAATGTGTAAGAAATGTAGGAATTACACATGAATTTTCTGTATCCCACTTGAAACTCAGGTTTCACTATAAAGACATTTTGATTCTTCTGTAGTCTTCTGAGAAAATAGAAAAAAACTGACCCTCTATACAAACTTCAACAACTCTACTTAGCCCACGTTTGTAGACAGTTTACTAAGTGAAAAGTAATAGACTGGATTCTGGAGGCTGAACTGTGACAAGTACATATGAGTATCATGGCCCAGTTGGGAGAAAAACACATGCAAATACCTATGACTGGTTTTTACAAAGTGGCGAGGGAAAATGATTCATTTCAGTTCTATCCTGGGCATTGAGGACAGTGTGAAGCAGTGAGCGTGCTATAGTAAATTTTATAGCATGACGTCTCTTAGGTTATATAAAAGAAAATACTTTCTGATGACAGTATTCTAAATTCTGAAACAGGCCACATTATGTTCTCTCTGATCTTAGATCCCATTAAAATGGCCAAGACACTAAATACTCCAATTATCGCACATAGATTATAATTATTTTATTGAGGTACTAGAGGACAAGTGTTCCAAAGTTTTTTTCCTAGTTGGAATATTTCAGAATAAAGTGCTTTGGTGTAAAAACAAAACTCTGTTGTCTCCTGGACATGAGGCAGCTGCATATGTGAACTCATGGAGGTTGTGACAACATGTTCAAGCCCTGTGCAATCTTAAGTCAGACAAAATGGGGGAGGTGGACAAGATGTCTCACTTCTGGATGAGGAGTTATTGACAACTGATAACTGCTGGGAAAGGGAGAGTCTGTTTTCTTTAAAGGTGTGAACACTAGTAGGTCAACCAAGCCCTAGAGGCTGGCCCCATACCCAAGAATAGTTGGGCAACACAAATTGGACTCAATGGGTAGAGAAAGAGAAAATGCCATGTCAAAGTGGAAAATACACAGAAGCCCCCATAAGAGTTAATCAAAAGACATACTTCACTGTGAAGGGGACAGTAGAAGTTAGCCAACCTTCAAGTTGAAAAGAATGAAAGCCAGAATCTGAAATCTACGCAGCACCACAGTCTATTCTCCACAAGCAGCCTACGAGAGGAGACTGGTTTACAGATTTAAATGGTTACATTTTGCATCGTTAAATAAATACATATATACATAACAACCTCAGTTTTGCCTCTTGGGTCACATGCTACTAAAATATTTATCAGTAGCATTTTACAAAAAAAATTCTGACAATATATCAGAGACTACTCCCCAATTTGTCTCCATTGATACCCCAGTGTGACTTCTGCACTGGCTTCTGCACGTTGACTCAGTGGCCTGTGGTCAGGTACTGAGCTACATGAGTTCCTTTGCCAAAGCAGATTAGCCTAGTAGATTGTGCTCACCTCCCTCAGGGATGAGTTCTGTTCCTACCCTATTAGAAAAGAAGATGAAAAATTGTCTGCTTGTCTCAAAGCAGATATATTGGCAGCTAATGTTATTTAGTTGCCTCCATGGTAGTACTGGACTTTCCAGAGAACCTAGCACTGGTCCACTCTCCTGGAGACATTATGCTCATCTGAGTAGATGGCCAAGAAATAACCAATACACCAGTGGCCCTTCTCAGATGTGCAGTCTATAGGGAAGTATAACATCAGTAAACCTTTGAGGGACTCACCAGGAAGCATTTGTCTCAGAGAAATCCAAAAGAGGATTTCAGCTCTTCTCTGCCAAGCGGCGCTCAGACATTTGGTTATGGAGTTACGGTTCTGCTGACTACAACCTTTTGGGGGTTAGCAGGCTTCTGTCTGCTTTTATCTTAAGGCCTCTTCTGTTGGTTCAAAGAGCTCCAGTGAAGTTGGAGATATAGGATTTATGGATATCTTCAGCCCAGACATCCCCATATTACAAGTGGAAATTCTATTCTTTCTAAGCAAGGCTCTGACCTTGACACAGTCTATCTGGCTTGACTAGGAATTCAAGTTCATTGGCTCAGTCTTTTTTGCCCACTCTACCTTCTCCTAATTCAGTCAGAGCCCTTTTCTATGCCATTAAGGGGGATCATCTGCTTTCCCTCTTATCTTATTATTGTTATTTACAGTGTTAGGGCTTGAACTTGGGGCTACACTTGAATTATGAACTTATCACATTTAGCTTCCATTCTTCTACATTATCTATCAAGCTCAGCAGTGGGCACTCAACTACACTGTCTTTCTGTTGGCACTTTCCCCTTCCTGTGTGTGTGTGTGTGTGTGTGTGTGTGTTATATGTATCTGTGTGTATTCTCCCATGCAACCTGGTGTGAAAGCCAGGGGATGGCTTGTCTATCTTTCTTTATCTCATTCTACTTTATTTTTTTGAGACGGGATCCCTCAGTGAACCTGGAGCTCACTATTTCAGCTGGACTGACTTGCTAATGAGTCCCCAGGATCTACCTGTCTTTGCCTCCAAGTGCTGGGGTTACAGAAGCCTGATGTGTGTTCAGTTTTGACGTGGGTGCTAAGGACCTGAACCCAGATCTTCAGGTTTGAACAGTAAGCACTTTACCCACTGAACCATCTCCACAGAGTCATCATATTGCTGGTGTGTTCTTGTCTGCTGGTGTATTTCTATTGTCTACCAGTGATGAGAGTCCACCAGTGACAGTGGAGTCATGTCTCAAAGCCTCACCTGCTGTGCTTTGGATGTGTTCTGAGTGTGTCCCCTGGCATTTCATGTGTGGAGTTTTAGTCTCAGTGTGATGGTGTTTGGGTGGTAGAACCTATAAGATGTGGGGCCCAGTAAAAGGTAATTAGGTCAATGGGGAGGAGGCATTACCTTGTAAGGGATGAATGCTGATCTCAGAGACAATGGGTTCTCCTGAGAGTGGGTTATTACAATGCAAGATTTTTTATGTGCTTGATTTCTATATTCAGCCATTTTTCATATTGCTTCTCTGTCATATTGTAATGTTATCTTCATCAGAAGCCTTCATCAGAGACAAGTGGATTTCAGCACCACGCTCTTGAATCTCTAAGGTCATGATATATGTACATTACGTTTCTTTTTAAAGACCCAACCTCAGTTTATTACTGCAGCACAAAATAAATGAATTTACCATCTTTGTACCTGATTTCTTGGCATGAACTGTCACAAGCTAGGTTCTCTGGGGAGCAGATTTCATGACAGAGTTAGGGATTAGGATCTGACGTTCCTGGGAGCCCCCAAGATCCACATCTCTTGACAGAGCTGAAGAGAGAAGAATCAGACAGGCAGTTAAATGGCTGTGGAACCGATAGATACCACAGGAAGCTCTGAAGCTATAGTCACCCCCTCAATTGTCTCAGTCAAGGTGACAAGGCTGGGCCTCTGCACCCATGGTGATCAGTCACAGGTATGAACAACCTTGAAGAAGACAGCCACAGTGGAGCAGGTGTTCTCCATGGAAGCAATTATTAACAGAGGTTGAAATATGAGGTCTGTCTCAGTGCATCCAACAGCTGGAGAAATCAGCCCTGTTTATTCCTGAACGGGACCCAGATGGCCCATTGTAGTGTCTAGTCTGATGACACTCATTCTTCCACGAAAATCTGAGTTTAGATAGTTGATGAGCCTCTAATTTGAATGCTGTCCAGTGCAATTGGCAAGCCTTGTTTTTGAGGAGAAACACGTATTTGAGCAAGATCACCCCTATTGACAGAATCTGGGCAGGGCTTGGAGAACCTCCTGTAAACTAAACAAAGGGAGAGGAGGTGTGGAGAGGCTGCAGGAGCTAGCGTGGATATGAGAGGGTGAGTGAGGGATATTGCCTGTGGCAAACCACTGTAGAGAAACAAAATTCTTTTACAGCAGCACTAGGAAGCTTATTGAGACCTCATAAAATAAAGAGAACCAAGGAAACACCCCCCTATTCTGTGTCTCCTTCGCTGTTTTACAGACTGGAGTACGATTTTATGAGCTGTTTGGCTTTGCCTTTGTGTAGCTCTTTAGAAGAAGTTCCTGGGTCTTCAGCCAGTTATTCTAACTCTTGGCCAGGGAGTGAGAAGATTCCAAAGTAGGATAATAACTCTGTGGACTTTCTGGCATTATTACCCAGATGCTGACCATAGCAGTCACTTAACGGACTCATAAAGAATGTGTGAATTTGGCAACACAAGACACCTTCCCCTGGGTCCCTATGGATGGTCTAATGGATACTGGAACTTGACCTTGAGTGGATCCTTTGATTCCTTCAGTGAGAACAGTGCCAAAGAGCTTTGTTTTGGAGTAGTTTAGAGGATATTTGTAAGTTTTCTAGATGCTGAGCCAGCCTTAGGAAGGTATACCAACCTTTCTCAAGGCAAGGCCCCAAGTTCTGCAACAGAGGGCTAACACACAATGAACTCAGTGGCAATTTTGGAGGTTCTTTGTCTCATAATGCCATAATGCTTTGTCAAAGATTTCTTTCTTTCTTTTTTCTTTTCTTTTTCTTTTTTGAACTTTATAGGTCCTTTGTGTATATACTATGGTTTCCAGTTTTGTGTTTTTATGGGATTTCTGTGTGTGTGAATGTGTCTTTGTGTCTACATGTGTTTCTTATGCATTTTATTTTTTTCTTTTCTTCCATTTGTTTGTTTGTTATGTCTTATTCTGGTTGGTTGGTCTTTATTTTCTTATTTTATCATCATTTTGTTTTTTAGATGCCTGTTTATATTCTAATGAGAGCAAGAAAGAAAATGTGTGGATTTAGGTGGGTGTGAAAGTAGGGAGGATCTGGAAGGAGCTGGGTGAGGAAAAACTATAATCAGAATATATTGTATGAAAAATCCATTTTTAATAAAAAAAGAAGGAAATCAAGTTGTAGGAAACTATTGCCAAATGCGTTGGCCATAGAAATGGGCTCATTTAACCATCGAGTCAGGGAGGCAAGAAGAAAGGGAGAAGCTAAACTGTTTTTGTTTTGTGTGTATGTGGTCTTTTTTAAAAAATCTACACAGGAGAAAAAAGCAATGGCCTTCATGACTAATATTTGGTTTGCTGTGGTGTTGAGAAATTACCAAATCATTAGTTATGAGAAAGAAAGATAGGGATACATATGTCCCAGCATAGGCCTCACACCCAGGAATGTCTAACTCCACATGCCAGTAGTATTATATAAGGGTTGAGGAACCCTGCCATATAGAGAAAAATCAAACTTCACCTTGCACTCATACCCAGCTCTCATTGGCTAAAGAGTTGACACCTGAGTTCTCAGGAGTGGTGATAAGCTCACTGAGGGTGAGCTTGGTTCAGCTCTTTCTTTACCTTGCAAAGAAAATTTCAAAAAATGGTGCAAATCAAACCAAGCTAACATTGTATAAACATAATATAAAAATCTCCAAATTCATTGTCTTTCCAGCAAGTAATTTGTATAGTTTTATTCCGTTAATATGAATTATTTAGCGTGGCCTTTGTGACCTTAGAGATTTGAATCCAAATCACACACAAGAATTAATTATAAAAACATATAAGAAGAATCCAGCAACCAGATGTATTTTTCAAAGAAGTATGTATATTCTTCCAAATCCCATGTGTGAATGATCGCATACAGTGTAAGTTATCCAGATGTTGTTTACTGTGGCTTACAGTGTTGAGTTCTGTGGGGTCTGCATGGGCTGTATTAGCATCATAGTACAACTGTAGGAAATACTGAAATTGTTTGTGTGTGTGTGTGTGTGTGTGTGTGTGTGCAAGTGTGTGTGCTCTGTGAGAGACCAGAAGTTGATATTAGGCACCTTTCTCAATTACTGACTTGAGGTCTTCAGGTTTGTGTGGTAACTGCTTTACTTACCGACTCCCCAGCTCCCAGAAACAGTGGGATTATAAAGACTGCTTTATAATATATAAATATTAAATACATAAAAATCCATAATATAAGTCACCTTGAATGACTTTGACGGCATTTGAAGAGGTATCACGCGCATTCTACTCCAGTATGAGGTTGTACTGTCCCTGTGGTCCTGCTGTTTCTTCAAGTCACCCTTTGCTTCTATGGGACCCCCACAAACACCAAAGTTTCTTCTGTAAACAGCATAACCCATGACAAGCCCCCTCTGTGCTTCAAATCATCGCCTTGGCTTATAACATCAAATGCAACACAAACAGTTGTTATTCTGTGTTTATTAGTGAATATTAGTAGAAGCATCTACATATTCAGTACAGTGACGTTGTCTTCTTTTCAAATATTTTTGGCCAACTGCTGCCTAAATTCATGAGTGTGGTTCTCAGAATACAGGAACAGGACTCAACTGTATTTTCCTCTGCCCATCACTTTGCATCCTAGGAACAAGAAAAAGGATATTGGGTCATACTCTATCTTTTTATTTTTGTCGTGAAGATATAAGACAAAATATACAGAAAGTGGATGGGCAGCAGTGAGGAGGGACTTGAAGGGAGAGTATTTTTCTCAGCACTGTAGTCAGGACATATCAGAAAAGGCTGACTAGTTCCTGAATGGAAGGAGACTATTGGTTCCTTAGGGCTGCAGGAGAGGAGCACCTGGCTGAACCAGCAGCAGCATCAGTCTCAAACTGGGAATTCTTCTTGACTCTTATTTTTCTCAGCTCATCTAAGGGACCATTTGGGTTTTCATGAGTATTTTAATAAGTGCTAGTGAGAGCTTAGTGCAAAAGGCTACCTGGGCTTTAAAAAAAAAAAGATCCCCCATTATGTATATCTGTGTGTCTGCATGTAGGTATGTGCATTGAGAAGCTACAGGGGATTGTAGGTGATGGTAATTATCAGGTTCTCTGCAAGAGCAGTACTCGTCCTGAACGACTATGCCATCTTTTTCGTCATAATTATGTGTTTTATTTTAACCTTAAATTGAGTTTTTAACAATTATGCTTTGATTCATTTCTATCCTTTTAGTGAATGCATCATATCTTTGGTTTGAAACAATTAACAAAAATGTATGGCTAGTCAAATAAAGTTCTGGGTGTCCAACGAGCAAGCCCTACCTTCTACAGATAACACGAGTGGATGGCCAGAGGTAAACCTTTTAAACCCTAGACGAGTATTCCAGCTTGGTAAGGCGGAAGAGGTTCATCTGTGGCTGCCCTGGAAGCATGTTTGACACCGGAGGAGTTTCTAGAAGTGAGGGTAGACGAAGTCCCCCTTGAAGTTTAAGAGTGGAAAGCAAATGTTGAAGGTGCCTCCTCGCCCTGACATTCTCTCTGCTGGCATGGAGCCGTGATGAGTTTACACATAGCAGTGCCTATTAAGCCACCAAACCTCGAGAAACAGGTCAGTAAAAAGTAATGAAATGCAATACCCAGGCTACATGGAAAAGCAATGATTGCCTTTAATCCCGGGGACCAGGAATAATACACCTGCTTTGGAACAGGGCATGGCATAATGTTGGCATAACACTGGAGGTTTAATAATTTCTTACCACATTTTATAGACCCTTTCCTGTAATTAATGCTAAATAAAGTCAACATCTTCTCCACCTGCTGCTTGGTTTGAGCCTGTCTTGCTCTCCCTCATTACCCCAGGTTGTCACTCTTCTTGTTGAATTTTTTTATTTCATTTTTTCATTTCTTTTCCCTCGATAATCCCTAGGCCTATCACACGCATGCATGGTTTGTGGAATGTATGGTTTTTTTTTTTCATTCTTTTCTTAAAAGAGTTAAGCTAATTGAAATCAGGACCACTAACCAGTTCCAATGATAGAATCACCAGGCAACCTCCGCCAAGTTGATGTGTATGTGTATGTGTGTGTGTGTGTGTGTGTGTGTGTGTGTGTGTTTACACATGCATGCGAGCTTGTTCGTACATGCAAAGAATGAATGAGTGTGGGTGCTCTGCTATAGATGGGACATCTGTAGCTACCTCTAACACCCTGAGGCTCAGGGACCATGGCAACAGAGTGGGTAGAAACAATGGTAGAGCCAGAGGATGGGGAGCAGTGCTGTGAACTGCTGTCTTCTGGCATCACATGGTTGTTGCATTCTTGAGATCACAGCAGCTGTGGTTACCTGTACTAAGATCAATCAAGCCAGTGAAAATTCCAGCATAATTGGGACTGGGAAGACAGCCCCATGCTTAAGAGCATTCTCGTCTCTTCCAGAGGACCCAAGTTTGATTCCCAGCACCCATGGAGAGCAGCTCACATCTTCACAACCACACGAAACTCTGTCACTAGGGGAACTGACCCCCTCTTCTGGCCTCCCAGAGCTCCTGCACACAGGTGGCCTGCATTTACACACATATACATGAATAAAATCAAAAAGCAATCTCTTTCAATATTCCAGTATGTATGGGGAGAGGCTCCCAAGGCCCAGCCTCTGGGAAAGGAGCTGAGAAGCTATTGACAGAAGCTGCTGGAGAGGGAGTCAGTTACCTATGCTCCAGTGATTAGGCCCATACCCATATGAATAGTGCTGATTAGACTCAGTGGGTTATTGAAAAAGAGAAAGGACACGAAGTTGGAAAGGAGATGCTTTAGGGGAAGATAGATGGAGTTGGAGAGTGGGGGTGTGTATGATCCAGATGCATCATATATATCTATAAAATTTTCAAAGCATAGTAAAATAGTAATAACCATATGGACTATAATTTTTTTCCCATTCTATCTTGATGTGAAAATATACGAACATGTCTGAATAATGTGGAGGGGAATGTCGATGTGCGAACAAAGGGGACAAAGGTTCACTTAGACTGGGTGGATGGGTTATGGAGCTATGTGGTATAGCAGGGCAACTATAGTTAATGATGCTGAATTACGTACTGAAAATTTTCACTGCAAAGATGAACAAGAGATGATAAAAGCATGAATTAGTTTGACTTAGTCATTTCACAACATATTCATGCATGGAGCCTCATACTGTATAGTGTAAATACATGGGCTCTTGCCGATGACACATCAGTGAATTAATGAAATAATAATGATTTTAAAATAAATAGCATGGTTAGCTACCTCGCCCATCGCTCTGCCATCCTTTAATTCCATCTCTCTCTCTTCACTTGTGTTGCTAAAATCTTTGAAAGTATTTGCAGTTCATGCTGTGACTCTTGACTCTTTCTATTTACTCTGCAGATTTTCTAGATTCCAAAGTTCTCTGACCATCCTCATGAAAATTACTGTCATTTTGTCAAACAGATGGTTTTTTTTTGTTTTGGTTTTGTTTTTTGTTTTTTGTTTTGGAGAGGGGGGAACCTTACTTGACAATGTTTTGAATACTGTGGTATAAGCTCTTATGAAAAACCTAAGAGTGGGTGGGTCCTAAAGCATTGAAAAAGAAGTATTACCCTAATTTTAACCTCGGTGTTTCCTAGTGTGTTAGGAAGCCCAGGTGAAGATGACATAAAACTTTGGTACTGTATCAACTGTACAACATCCAGTGTGTGTGTGTGTGTGTGTGTGTGTGTGTGTGTGTGTGTGTGTGCATGCACACGTGCATGCTTCATCTGTGTATTTGCTTTGTAGGAAGCAACTTCAAGTATTAGCTACAAAAACAGTTAGTGTCTGTCTGTCCAAATCTGCCTAAACTTCTCAGAATCTTACTGTGGTTCTTGCATGATATTAGCCTGCGCTGAGGAGCTGCTTGTGTAGCTGCGGCGACAGCCCATAAAGTCGATGGACTGTCTACCTAGCCTTGCCTTTTCACATCCTAAATGGTAAATGGCAAGGGGGCTCCTTGGTAAGTTTTATGGGTTTGTGAATTAGTTTAGCTCAAAAGCACTTTCCTTGTTCATTTGAGAGCCATTGGGGGTGGGTTGGGGCTGGGTGGGGGTGGGGGAGAGCAGGGCAGGATTTGTTAGCCTGCACTAATCGGTGCTTGGCCTCTAGCAATTCTCTGTGGCAGAATAGAGAAGAGATAATTATCCCCCCAATCACAGCATCAATGACTGCATTTAGAGCCTCTTCTTAGAGGCCAGCCAGAGTTCCCAGAGAATATTTTCAACCTTCCACTCATTAGACTGAGAAGTGAGTGAGTGTTCTGAAAGATAGTCACTGTGGGTCTTTCTTGTGTGCCTGGGATTCTCAGGAGCTGAGGAAGCGCCAGTGGCTGCAGATGGGTGACCTTTCTCATATCTGTCACCAGCCTGCTAATCAGAATGGGTTTTGAGAGGTTTGCAGTTTGTAGTCAGGGCACATTCATTAAGACATGGGCCCTGAAACTCTCTAACTCTCTCTCTCTCTCTCTCTCTCTCTCTCTCTCTCTCTCTCTCTCTCCCTCTCTCCCTCTCTCTCTCTCTCCCTCCCTCCCTCCCTCCCTCCCTCCCTCCCTCTCCACTCTCCCCCTCTCTCTTTTTCCTCCTCTCCCTCCTTCTCCTCCAACCTCCTGCTATCTGCTGGGCCAGTTTCATCTGAAACCATGAACCTGAGACAGAGCCATGGATGTGTGAGCATAACAAAGAGGACAATACAAGGCATGGCAGTTGCCATTTTCTTGAAAAGAATTCAGAGTTTTCACAGGCATACAAAAAATATGCCTTTGTAGTTCTGCACATTCCTTTTTCATCTTTTCATATAAGAAACCAACATCTTCAGGACATGAAGAAATGTGGTGACTTTGAACACACCTGTAGCTCAGGTGTTCAAGGGTTTGACAGTCTGAAAATGAGTGGACCCACAACACCTGTTTGCTGAGGCATTGTGTACTTCCCTTCCCCAGTCCATTACCTCTCTAGTGGTAATCTTTCATAAAGCCCTCCGACTCTGTCTCTACCACAGGTAATATCCCCTTCTGGGTCTCACTGAGTGGGCCCAAATTTTAACCTGTCTTATTGTTTTTTCATAAAAAACAACTTGGGTGTAGCATGAGTCTTAACAGTTCTTATTAATAAAATCAAACCTGAGCCAGGTATTGGGGTAAATGCTGGAAGGTCAGAGAAATAAAACAAGCCACAGCTATCTCACCTTGCCGGATCCTCAGCTGGTCTTGCTTCCTCAGACTGGAAGCCTCTATGTCCTCATATCCGAATGACTCTCAGCTGAATTGCTGCAAGAAGCCTGAATGCTTAACCAGCCCAAATGCTTCTCCAGGCCAAATGCCTCTCCAGGCCAGACGCTTCTCCAGGGCAAATGCCTCTCCAGGGCAAATGCCTCTAGTTTCTGGTCCTCACGCCTTATATACCTTTCTGCTTTCTACCACCACTCCCTGGGATTAAAGGCTTGCTTTCTGGGATTAAAGGCGTGGGTCACCATGCTTGGGTGTATCCTTGAACACATGGATTTCTGCCTCTGGAATGCTAGGATTAAAGGCGTGTGCTACCACTGCCTAACCTCTGTTTAATATTGTGGCTGTTCTGTCTCTGACCCCAGATAAGTTTATTAAGGTACACAATATTTTGGGGAACACAATACCACCACACTTGGGTTTTCTTCTGATTGCAAACATATAAATCCCTGAAGACTGGAGAATTCCTGAAGGTATAAAGAATTTTAAAATTCATTAAAAATGCTGTCTCTTTGTTATGCTACATAGAGATAACATGAGAAGGGGCTAGTGACCCTCTTATGAAATAGAGGCTGGAGCCTTGAAGAATTGTTTAGTTCACTACTATATATATATATATATATATATATATATATATATATATATATATATACACAGCTTCCAGGTAGGTTACTTTTCTGTTTCTGTGATGAAATACCACAAACAAAGAAGAAAGGGGATCCAAGGAAGAGTGAGAGTTTGTTTTAGCTCATGGCTGTCCATCATGGCAGATCCTAGGCATGGCAGCAAGCAACAAGCATAGGGCATCGAGAGACCACATCTTTATCAGAAGGCATGTAGCAGCAGAGAGAGTGAACTAGAAGCCAAGTGAGGCTGTCCACTCCCAAAGCTTGTCTCCAGAAACATACTTCCTCCAGCAAGGCTCTATGACCTAAACCTCCCCCAACAGCACTGCCTACTGGGGACCAAGCGTTCAAATGCCTGAGCCTATGGGGGACACTTCTCATTCAAACCTCCGCAGCTTTGTAGCAATATAAGCAACTTATTTGACCGCTGCTCAAGTTACTTGACCACTCTGTGTCTGTTTCTCCACTGCTAGCTTGGGGATAATAACAGTACCTACTTCAGGAAGTCAAATGAGTTATTCTGCATATAAAATTCTTCCAACATTGCCTACCAGTTTACCCAGTAAGCTCTTACCTAAGCAGTGAGTACTATGGTCATGGTCTTGGTAACTGTAGTTTACCACTGTGTATGTTTCTGTCTCTTCTTATCCAGTCCTTTCTCTTTCTTCTGGCTGACACGATTCTTTAAAAATGGGCAGCATTTTACCTCGTGAAGCTGGTGTCCTGCCTTCACTCCAGCCTTGAGCTCGTGCGTGTATCTGACACTCGCCAGTGTTGCTTTTCCAGCTCACTTCAATGTACTACTTTGTGTTCCGTGCGATTTTCTAAGCTGCTGTAAAGGCTCTGGAAAAAAGGAAAGGTACAATAAATAATCAGTGCCTTTACATTTAAATATCCTGTCCTGGCCATGCTTTCTCTCTCTCACCCCACGTCGGCAAGTCTAAGCCAGGGGAACTGGGTCTCAGCTTTGTTCTAACTCCAACAGCTCTTTGAAACTTCTCTTGCACATGATAAGATTCAATAATTCATTTGTTTGAGGTTTCTGAGCAGTTTTTATGTTTGAATTCGTGTACCAGCTCTCTGGAGTTTGGCAGAAGGATGAAGAGAAAGAGCTGCATTTTGCATTTCATTTTTCTCTTGACTCATTAGAACTGATAACAGAGACAGGGTTGAAGGGCTGGGGTAGACTTCAGGCCTCCTCTGGTGTTCCTTCCTGACAGCTGTTGCTGTCACATACATGTGACACATCCTGCATGTAAGGCATGCTCCTGCACCCAGACACAGAGACTTTCAACTGCTCTCACTCATCTTTCTACACAAAGGAAAACAGAGGCCCCAAGAGTTTCCCCTTCGTTTGAAGTTATGGTGGACATCAGCCAGAGCTAGAGTGCAGTTCTATCTTCAAGTCCACTCTTCTTACCCGCTGACTGTTAGTCTCAAAAATCTTTGATTTTAGTCCTGTCCCAGCACTTTGTAAGACATATTCCTAGAGCTTGCTACAGTAAAATTTTCATTTAGGTTAAAATAACTTTTTATGTAATTTGCCTTCTATTTGGCAATTACGTCATTCTAGTTTCTTATAGTAACTGCAAAGAGGCAAAAGGTGCATGTGTGTAGTGTGCTGCTTTGAAGAGCCATGCAAGAGAGGGAGATGAGAACTGTGAAAATGTCTGCCAAGGAGGACTAACAACAAAATACATTGTCATGTATTTGTAAATACAACGGCTGTGTCTTGTGTTGTCCAAAAGGAGGGCATGCGTTTACAAACACAAATGCTGGGATGCTCGCTCATGGTTCCCTGGTGCTTTCTCACCCTCACCGTACTTGGACATTGGAAGCCTGGCATTTTGCTACAACTCCTACAACTCAAGACTACCCCATACTTTATATTGTTACTGGGGCTTAAGGACCCTGGAACTTTTCCCCTTTAACTCCCAAACTTCTCCTAAGAAATCATGCATTTCTGTTCTTATGTTATCCCAATTTTCAGAGAAACATGTCTGCAGTATGTGACTATGAAAACCAAAATAATGCCAGATGCATAAGTGTTTTAAATG
This sequence comes from Peromyscus aztecus, assembly GCA_902168405.1. Classification (NCBI taxonomy): domain Eukaryota; kingdom Metazoa; phylum Chordata; class Mammalia; order Rodentia; family Cricetidae; genus Peromyscus; species Peromyscus aztecus. The sequence goes on along the minus strand of CABHPQ010163656.1, from coordinate 8,458 downwards.
TAAACTTGTGTGTCTGTGTGTGTGGTGCCATTTTTTGTGACAATGTGCACATACCACCATTGTAGAAGCATAAACTCTAAGACCATTAGCCTACCACGTGACCATGAACTGATGAGAGATGATTTGATTTCATTGCTACCCCAACTGTGGCACTGTCCTGTTGTAACTGTATCTCCAGACATATCTACATGTGCACAACGCTTAATACTAAAATATTAAAGTTAAGCAACTCCTAGCATTAAAACAGCAATGAAACTGGCAGTTGGAAAGGTGAAACCAGCAAGGCATCTCCTTAAAAAGCACCCTAAAAGCTTGACTTACAGAATTTGGCTTATATTTTCTTTTCTACTTTTCAAAGCAGCCATGCAGATAAACACAGCTTTGGTCACCTTCCAGATGACACCTGGCCCCTCAAATATAGTGGGGAGGCACGTGAAGGAGGGATTCTAGACCCCACCAGCCGGCAGACCCAGTTCCCAAGGTTCCCCCGTGACCCCGGTTCAACCTGCCTTGATTTTCCACAGGAAAGCTGACATGAAAACTACTCTTTTTGGAAAGGGGTTTTCAAAGTCGACCTCATTCAAACTGAGCGAATGATTAACTTTTCATCGTCTCATAAAATCAAGACTGTGGCTGGTTCAAAGCCCAGGACCCCGGGCCTTAATTGAATTAACTCGGTTTTCCATCCTTGCGCCGAACCATTCCAAACCATAACATTTAGCAAGGCTGACCTTCCTGGCGAGAACATAAGCGTCCATTGAAGGAAGATCGCAGAGTCAGGGCTGTGGCACGCAAATTGGGCCTGAGTGGAAAATGGGACACTCTCCGAAGGGGACAAAACACTTTCTGTTTCCTACACTTGAGAGTTTGGTACGAATGCAGTTCCGTACAGCCTTATCTCCGCCAAAGCAAAGAGAGCTGTGGCCCACTCCCATGAGCAGCCTCAGCTCACACCTGGCGGCTCGGAACTCCGTGCCTTTGCATCTATTACCTACCTAGCTTGGAATCAGCATTCTTCCTCTGTCTCCAGCCACTCCCTGCCTGGGTCCTCCCTTCAGACATAATGAACTACTCACTGTTCAGCCATTTCCCTTTCTTTAGCTTCACTTACTGATGTCAGCATCACCCATGGACTTTCATATATATTGGTGACCCTTACCTTGTGAACCAAATGTGTACAGAAACTTTCCTGTGGAAAAAGTTGCACAGCTCCAGTAAGTCTCAGGTTTTGGTGATTAAAGTCATTGTACAAAACTGACATGATTTGATCTATCATATTTTTCAGTTACTTGGGCAATTGAATACCCAGGGTAGCTAGATGATGATGATGATGATGATGATGATGATGGTGGTGGTGGTGTTGTTGTTGTTGGTGGTGGTGTTGGTGGTGTTGGTGGTGGTGGTAGTGATGGGGCAGACAGGGAGAAGGGGGAGGAGGAAGAGGGGGGGGGAGGAAAAGAACAAAGGGCTCCTAATTACACCTTAATTACAGGAGGGCAAGGAGCTGACTCCTCTTCATGCTGTCTCTAACACACTTTAAACATTGCTATGTGTGACTCAAGAACTCAATAAATACTTGGCTAATGATGCATCCTGTGTAAAGCTAGAGCAGCCATCTCCCATGCCTGGGATCTGGCACCATTTTGGTAGCAAAATATGTTTTGAGTAATTTGAAATTCGTGAAGGTTAAATTGTAAAGCGGTAGGGAGTTTCACTTTCCTTTCAAAATATTTTTGGTCTTGTAGGGAGAGACTTCTGCATTTGAGGCAATCTCCTAAAGACCACTAAAATCCACCCAACCGCAGAACATTTAGGCATGCTGAACCTTGGAATTAGTGATCTGCCTAAGGAAATGTAAAATTAAATTCTAATATTGGAGCTGACACTTTAGCGTCGTCCCAGGGACTGCATGGGGAAGTCTTAGCGTGTGGAAGAAGAAATATAATTTGCGATTCAAGGTCAGCAGCGGAAACCCCCTGGGTTTATTTGATTTGGATGATGCTCCGGTAAAGCTGTTGCTGATTCAAAAAAAATTTTTTTTTATTGGTGGTGGCTTATGCTGTCTGTCTCTATGAACCCCAACTTGAAAGATGCTGTCTAGATGTCTGGATTCTTTGTAGGTAAGTCTCTAGTTTGTGCAGATATAACCAGAAAGTTGTGTTTATAAGTTTGTAATGCTGTGATTATGGCCCTTGTAGAAGCAAGGTGGCTTCACATCCTGAGACACTGGAGGATCTGATAGTTCCTTTGTCCTCCCAATCCCTGGTAACCTTCTTCCTCGGCCCCTGTTCCTTCCACCAGGATCTATTTCTCACAGTCATTCCAAATCAAACATCTTCACTCCTAGCTCTATTTCTTAAGGGCTGCATTTTCTCAGCCTGTATTCCATCCCCCAGCCAATGATATGAACAACTGATTTTAGGGAAAAGCTCAGGGCAGCAGTGAGATCTGGCTGAGTCTGCTCTGGACTCTCTATGTTGTATGAGATTCAGCCCTGCCTAGATTACTGTGTTTTCTGAATTCTCTATATGTGGCACATTGTTATTATATTATGTAGCTGTTATTAATACTATTTCCAGTCAAGGTCAAGGACTGTATGGAGAACCACAAGATGGTACAAGCTTTCCTGAGCAAGTTGACTAACTTGGAGAATAATTTCACCCAGGAATAGGAAAGTCAGCCATTACCAGGCTTATATTTCCCATTCACAGGGCAACTCTGTGGATCCCACCTGGTCACCTTGTAGATTGCAGCTCCATTTTTCATATAACAAATGCATGCTCAGACTAGCAGCAAATGAGCGGATCCTTTACCCGAATCAGTTTCAAGTTTACAAAATCACTGCAGTTCAGCACTTAACCTCTTGCTAATCTTCCCCACAGACCCAATTTTTGCTTTCCCTTGGACTTCTATTTTCTGAGGTTGATTATTTTGAGCAGATGGATGGGGTGTCTGTGGCAAAGCATTGCTCACTGGACCCACAGCTCATATTTCACTAGATAAATATACTTACTGCATGCTGTAATCCAGAATACTGGTGGGCACTCCATTCTGGAAGAAGCTTTGAAGGTAGGAGTCGATCAACTCTGAGGGAGGGAGACTGGTAGACCCTGGGTTTAGTGTTGTGAATAAGCGTATTGCTGGAAAGGTACTTTGTTTATTTGTTCAGATATTAGACATGGGGAGAGTCAGGCTATCTGCTTAGCTACATGTATATTTTAGGGTATCTTTGACTCTGCATGGGAATGATCCTCAGAGAAAATAAAGCAGGGTGTTTGTTTTTTAAATTTATCAGGATGGATCAGGGAAGGAGTGAATTGAAAGAGCAAATGTTGTGTATTTGGAAGGATTTCTTTAAAGAGGTACCTACTTTTCAGATGTTCTAGTGTTGATATTTTACAAGTAATATGGGATTTTTATAGAAGAAAGCCATATCACAGAGATAGAACTTGGCAAGTTTATGACCTGGCAAACAAAGGGACAAGAACGAGTCTTTGGCCTAATTTAGTTTGGATTGACATTCTGTTTTTGCCCATCACTGGTGATCTGTAAATGCTTTCTTAGCATTGATTTTAATCTCAGGCTGGCTGGTGAGAGATCTTCAGTTGTCCAATATGGCACTACTAGTACCACTTTTTGAAGTTTGTGTGTTTGTACACACACACACACACACACACACACACACACACACACACACACACACGTATATATATTTGGTGGTTTTTGTTTATTTATTTATTTTTTGTCTTTTGGTTTTCAAGATAGGGTTTCTCTGTGTAACAGGCCTGGCTGTCCTGGAACTCACTCTGTAGCCTTGAACTCAGAGATCTATCTGCCTCTGCCTCCTGAGCACTGGGATCAAAGACATCCCACCACTGTCTGGCTGGGATATGTCATATCTAAAGGTTCTCTCCTTAAATTATTGGTATTTTTCTTCCAGGAACTTATGGGTTATTTTATTTGCATTTCCCCCGAGAAGAAGTACATCTTTGGTGTTGTGGTTAGACAAGTATTTGTGTGGATGTGAGCCTGTGAGCACAGGTCCCTGTATAGGGCAGAGACACAGGATCCCCTGGAGCTCAAGTTATAGGCTGTTGTGAGCTGTGTAATCTAGGTGCTAGGAATCGAACTTGGGTTCTCTCTTTGAATAGTACCTGCTTTTAACTGCTGAGCCATTGCCCCAGCCTGGTTAGACAAGTATTAACTATATAGTTGGATTACAGATTCACTTATAAGGTAATGACATATTTACAATGTTGCTACTCATCTTTAAAATTACCATTTTTTTTTTGTATATTCTTAGCCCGGTAGTTCCTCGTGCATCCAGAACAGGGGTCATATTGGGGACCGGAGTGCTTAAGTAGAGTGAGTGTCATAGTTAATGGGTGGTAGTTCAATAAACAGCAACAGCAATCCATGTTTCAACTGTGTCACTGTCCAGCTTCATCCTGATTCTTGTTCTGATGTCTTTCAGGGATCCAGGCTCTTTCTCTGTTTTGGCTCACTTCAAACTGTCTTATGCACCTTGGGCTGTGGCATTTACTGTCTCTTTTGGCAGGATTCCATCCCTCTGCTCTCTCCGTCTGCAGCAAATTTCGTTTGTCTGTTTCTTGTATGACTAGTAGTCCTCAGCTCACAGATTCCTCCTCCAGAAAACATTTACACATTTCACCCCTAAAATTTAATCTGGCTTCCAGTTCTTGTTACTTGTCCTCATACAACACTCTTATGTGGTGTGCCCTTTGACAACCGTCGAGAACAGAGTCATCTTACTCATGTTTTCATCTCCAGTGTGTACAGCAGGGCAAGGTACATCCCGAGTACTCAAGGGTGCTTGTCAACTCGGTGGCTTGCTGTATGAGCTTTGCTTTGGCTCTGTACCCCTTATTTAGTTGGTGGATGATTTCTTTATTTGATTCTCCCAGTCAAATGATTTCTGTATTTGGCTCTCCCAGGAAAATGATTTCTTTATTTGACTGTCCATGTGAAATATTATGCTGTGCTTTTGGTGATGTGTCTGTTCTCTATGTAGAATTTGGATGGGTGATTTTTCTTTCTTTGGGTGCTTTTCTGGATCACAGACTTTCAAACCGAAGGTTATCTAACCAACCATGTAGGAGTACTGAGATCCCTGTGTCTGATGGACACCTGATAAAGGGTTGTACTGGATGGCACATTCCATGTCTGAGATTTATGACTCTATATCATATACTATGAGCGCTTGAGGGCTGCTTAATGAAAGAAGCCCATTTTCTACTTACTGTACGCATTAGATCAAATCCACCCAAGTAACTCTTATAATGGCAAACAAGCCTCACGTTTCTCCCCCTCATGCTCAGTAGGAATGCTGTGATGCCAAATACTGGAAATGCATTTGAACCTGCCTGGCGACTCTTTGAGGCTATGCCATACATTTTTACCCGTCATTTAATGTGGTTAGTTTTTAATAATACAAATACATAAAGCAACTCTGTAGTTTAAACAAGGGCACCTAATAATTCACAAACCTCAAATTTGTAAAAGAGAAATTGTCCCCCTTTCCTATTTTATAAGGAAGATACGAACATAAAGTCTTTGGGGGAAGGGATCAGGAAAGCTGAGTCCTAGTCTTGGTCCAGGGACAAGATGGGCTAGGGGTTTTATACTCCACCCCTACAGAAAGTCAGAGTTCAAAGCAGTATAATCATGCTCTAACAGACCTCTGCAGCTGGCCCCTTGCACAATGCCATTCATAGGCTGTCTGTGATGCATCAAGGGACTGCTAGGATCATTCCCAGCCCAGCACAGAGCTGGAGGCAGCACTCCCACTTGGTCTGGCTGTGCAGAGGAGTGTAGAGCACGAGAGAAAACAAGATGTGGACTCCTGGGAATTGTCATAAAGACTGAAAGCATTTGCCTCTGGCTTCAGGGCTCCTGGGTGAGGCTGCGTCTCTCCCACCTGATGTACTGGTACCATGTGGTGAGCATCAAGAATGCTCCCAACCTAATGATAACAGCTAAATGACAATTGTTTTGTAGCTCTATGGAAGAGGCCTAAGTTCCCTTCCGGTTCCACACACCGCTGCCTGCTTTCGCTTTCTACTGATACTTTTCTCTCAAATGAATCCCACTTCTTGTCTACCTGGAAAAAATCTATATTCTTTTAGAACAAGATGAGAGTCAACACCTCCATGAAACTACCTACCTCCGCCCCTCTGCTCACCCACCTTGTCTGTTATGCTGCATATACTTGGTTATGGTGGGAATTGAGAAATGGGATTTTTGCAACCACCCATAAACCAAAGAGTACCCTTCTCCATCCATTGTCTAGAAGACAGTTGAGTATGATGGCTAAGACAGAGCTTTTGCAAAGCTAGTCTGCTTGCATATGCCGTGGGCATCATCATGAACTATTCATGGGACTGTGTGGAGGGGGGGGGGAGGGACACGACGCGGACATATTATTCTTTTCTTATAGGGGTGTGTGATGGGGTTGACAGAATTTATTTTCTATGCAGTATCATCCTCTTCCTCTATTTTATGTGGATTAAAGCTGTTTGCTCTAAGCTCTCATGACTCCCAGTATTTTCTTATTTATAGGACTTGATACAATTTTGATGGCTACTTTCTGATTGACTCTTTCCCCTTCTGGTTGTAAAATGTATAAAACCAAAGTGTATTCCTGGTCTAGCTTACTGAGCAGCTCTCGCACTTCCCAGAACTCAGTCTAGTGCTTGGACAATAGGTTCCCAGGGAACCTATTGAGACAATCTTCCAGCTCCTACTTTATTCAAGAGTTATACTGTTGGCTTGGATGTCATCATTGCTAAGTGTCTTGGATAATGTGGTCCATGTCAGTGCAAGTCCTGATCAGTTGGGAACTTCACATTTCTCTCACTGACTTCCTGCTATTAATAACGTGCAATCCTCTTAGAATTCTTACTAATTAACTTCTCTGCTAATATGAATATAATTGAAGGACAATTTTGTTTCTCTTATACAGGTAAACACATCAGAGAAAAACAATGCACAAAATCAATTTCTGAAGGTAGAAGACCTCAACAGGGTGAACTAGTTAGGCTTTTCAAGTCCGGGTTGAATAACCAGACTGACAGATTTTTTTCTTTGGATTTATTTCATTTAATGTAAGTGAATGTAACCACCATACTAAACTAATTATATCATTTCCTAATGTCTGACTTGTATATTTGCAGAGTTACATACATATGCATCTCTATCTATACTTTCAAAGAAAATGAAGTCAGGAGACACCAATTGTTTAAAAGTCAAGCCTTTCTAAATGCAGCAGACCCTTTCCAAATGCACAGGAATCCAAGAAGGGCAGATTGGAGTGCTCCGAGGATCAGATTTTACAGCTCACTTACTTTGTTCACTTTACCTCCATCTCAGGGTTGGATCATACCTGATAAGGCGCTTGAGCAACTGGTTCTGGTTTCAACTTAAATCTTTCAGTCTACTTGATTTATTTACCTAAATATTGCAGTCTCTGCTAAAGCAAAATTCCAAGAAAATTATATATCCCATTTCTCCTTGCATCTGATTCCACACTGTTGTCTTTTGAAGCTGTGCAGTTTGATATGGGGGAGTGAGATTGAAGTGGGCGCTGTCTGTGTCACTGGTGGACACAGTGATAGATGCTAAGTAAAGACTGGCATGAAACATTTGATCACAGCATCCTAACGGTGTCTCTACTTGGTCCAGCCTGAAGCATGCTTTTAAGGTCTTCTCAAAGATCCAGACATTGACGATGCTGATGGACAAAGCTGCTTTCCTATGATGTTCAGCTCAGATGGAAGAATGCTTGCCTAGCGTCCATGAAGCTCAGAGTTTGGTTATTCATCTGTAACCCTAACACCTAAGAAGCAGAGACAGAAGGATCAGAAGTTCAAGGACATTACTCAATCCAAAGTCAAAGTTTTAGGGGTTCATGTATGAGACCTACCTCTCTCCAGGGAATGGTCAACCTTTAATAGATCCTATGAGAGCCCCTATATGCTCCCTATCCCCCCCTCTCTCACTCTTTTTCTCTTTCTTTGGTCTTTACCACAATGAAGAAAAAGAAAATTTCTGTGTATCAATGAGATTGAAACTAAGTAAACCTGAAGAAACACAAATCTTCCACAATGAAATGTATATTTTTCTAAGCTATGATGCCAAGCAGGTTTTTGTTTGTCTTTCTCAATGGCAGTAAGCAAAAAGTGTATTGGCTCTGTGGACTTAGAAAACAGTGAGTTTTGCATGGATTGGCTGAAGCTCAACATCTCCATCAGAGCCAGGGTTCAGTGTACAGGCCACTCTTCCACTCACCCTTCTCTCTCCTGTTCATGCCTAGACCTTCTGCTCCATTGGTGCTCTCTGTCGAATACCTCTTCATGATGTAATCATCCAGGCTGGGAGTATGTAAGAACAGGGCACAAAAAAAATGGTGGTTTTTGTTTGTTTGTTTGGTTTTTTTTTT
>CABHPQ010163653.1:30319-42685 GCA_902168405.1 Peromyscus aztecus | reverse complement strand
GTTGTTATTCTCTCTCTCTCTCTCTCTCTCTCTCTCTCTCTCTCTCTCTCTCTCTCTCTCTCTCTCTCTCTCCTCTCTCCACTCATTTACTTAGCCATTCATTTATTTATGTATTTTCTCATTATAAATCCTAGTCTGTTCTGAAACTCAAAATCCTCCTGCCTCATTTCTTTGATTACAGGTAGGTATGCATCACTACATCTGGCTTTCTTTTAAAGAACATTCATTCTCTTAGCACTAATGTTGAAATTTTTGAACTATACTTCTTAAATGACACTGTTCCAACATCAACATTTTAGAATTATATTACTTCTAGCTATTTCCACTGGTACTATGGATGAACAAGTTTCAAATGATTTCTTGCTTGGATCCTGGCGGAAATTTCAAAATTCTCCAGCCTTCTTTCAATCTTGCTCTGAGCCTACATCATTGTGGCCCTTTTTTAAATATTACCAGTTACTTTGTATCACTTATCTTCTTGGTGCTTTTCAAATGTTCTTCCCCTCACTCAAAGCAAACGCCCAAATGTATACATTCTTTGTCTCCAGGATCTCAGGTTAGCTAGCTCAGGCTTCTTCTCCAATTTCATCTTCTACTTTCAAATCTTTGTCTCCACTAACTTCCCTAAAAGAGATTCCTAACCAGATCAGATTCACTTTTACCTGGAATATTTTACACTCTTCTCTCACATATATTCACAGCCCTTCTCATTTTGTAAAAGGCCCTGCCCAAGAGAAATATGAGAGCTTCTGTGACCATACTTAAAACAGTAATAAACATCGCTTTCAGTTCCATTTTTGTAGTAATAAAATATCCTTTAAAAAGCAGTAAGAGAGAGAGAGAGAGAGAGAGAGAGAGAGAGAGAGAGAGAGAGAGTTTGTTTTGCTAACAATTCTACATTTTAGTTTGTCATAGTAGGGAAATCATAGCTGCAGGACCTTTAGACAGTTGGCCATACCCTATCCACAGTCAAAATTAAGAGAAAAACAAGTTATTCTCTGATGCTTGTTGCTGGTTTTATTTATTTCTATACAGGTCAGGAATCCCTGCCTAGGAATGGTGTCACCCACAGTGGGTTATGTCTTCACACATCAGTTGAAAATCAAGACAACCCCTGATAGACATGCTTATAAACCAGTCTTATATTTCTCATTAAGGCTCCCTTCCAAGGTGATCTTGGTGTATCAAGTTGACAAAAGTAACCATCCCACTATTCTGGTCTCTATCCCAACACTGATAATCTCTTTACTTACTTTGGTTTTTGAGTAGCATTTATCACATTGTGATATGATTGTCATATAGCAGATGATTTTATTACTCTTTACATTTCTCCAACTAAAATACAATCTCTATGAAAACAAAGTCTGATTTTTTGTTCCATTACTATTCTTCTGTTTCCTTGAACTGTTGACACTCCACAGGTACTAGCATATTTGTTGAGAGACTATTAAATGACTGGGTTTTTTCCTTCACCAATTGAGGCTTCCTCTAGCCATTCATTACAAAAATCTTCCACCTACATATCAAGCTTCATAACTCTATATAAACTACTATTTTCACTCCAACTGCTCTGGGGTTTTCTTTCCACACAAGAGGACTTAATTCCCTTGACATCTGTCAAAGCATTCCTTCGGTAACACAACATTTCTGAATTTATAATACCTGATTATTTTACCTTTCCTATAAGCTAACTTAATTGCTGTATCACAGATTTATATGCACCCAACCCTTCCATTGACTAACTCTCCTTACACAACCAATGCATATTTTAATCAGGTGACTCCTTGGCTTAAGAACTTCTCTATTGCCTACAACACATCTCAAACTCTTTATAGCAAAGTACACATTTTTGTCCAAATTTAACTCAGATTGACATATTCTGTAAAATATACATGCAAATAACATTATACAAACTGAGCAGATTATATTTCAAAATACATGTGTATATACATATACACGTATGAACGTAACAACAATTAATGAAAAAAAAGATCATGAATTTGAAAGGCCCCAAAGGGTAACTTTTTTATTTTTATTTTTATTTGATTTTTGCTGACACAATAGAAGTTTATGTTGTAGTTCAAGTTTTGGTAATAGAAGACTTTTGTCTTGTTACACTCCAACCCTTAGATATCTCTGCTTCTAAACATGAGATTAGTGGATGGGAACAGCATTGATCCGATTTTACAGGCCAAATGCCTTTCTTGGGGCCTGACTTTCATACTGTACATCCAGTCCCTTAGCAAAGTATGTGGTCTTTTGTTTACAGATATTCACACTTTATTGACCTTTTATCACTTCTACTACTACCTACTGGGGTCACTCATTGAATCTTTGTGTAACATCCTACCAAATCTTATTTGTAGCTCTGTTCATCTCTCCATTCCATTGTCAGCAAACAAATACATTTTTAAAAGCTCTGTCAGTTTACATCATTCCTCTATTTAAAAACCCTCAAATACCTCACTATTTTTCTAAACTTTCCAGATATTAAAATAAAGTCTCCTGCCTGCTCCTAAAAATCTATTTCCTTCCTGTTAGCTCCATCACTTTTAGTTATATATTTTTCTCAGCATTCCAGTGCCTGCAGCTCTACAAACTACATACTGCCTTTGGGAAATTTTCTGTTTCCTTTACCAAGAATATTCCTAGTTTATATGTTGTCTGGTTAATTTATTCACTCTAAGTGTCAAATCAACTATCATTTACTTAATAAAGATCTTTCTTCTAACTTATGAAGTATTTTCCATTACTTCTTCACCATGGGCACTCTACTCACAGTAACTGGAATATTTATGTGTTATTTTTATGGTTTGTTTCCTCTGACACAGAATTTAGGAATCTAATAGGCAAAAGGTTACTTGTATTTTCATTGACAGAGACGTCTAATGTGTGTCAGTTGGAATCTGATACATAGAAAGAATCTACAGTCTGGGAGCTGGTTGAATGAACGAGGAAATGATCAGTGGAGAAATCTCCCTTGTATAAGACATGAAATTGGAAGGATCCACTGAATGGACAGAAAATAAGAAAATAAAATTACAATTAGAAAACTATCTGTGAAATTTAAGAATGCTTATGATAAAGAAAACATCACAATTTTGGAGATAAGTGAGTGTCAGAGGGAACAGAGAGATAGGGTTCCCTTCTGAGAAAGCAGAGCAAGAAGACACGAGACAAATAGAAACGATTGCCTTCCATGCCTCAAGGAGAAAAATACAATAACTGTCTTTAGCAAACTCGTATTAAACACTAAAATATGGAAAGATGTTTTTGAACAAAAACACATGCCTTTCCTGTGTACTTTTTCTTGGTAAGTCAATTGAATACATGTTACATAAAAGCAGCAATTAAGCTTGGACTAAGACCTTAGTGTCAATATAATGAACATCTCATAGAAAAGTACAGAAGGCAAGCCTGAGAAATCATAGAATTCCAGCCTACACCAAAATAGAATGATACATGGCCCCAGGAAGGAAGTTGATCTCATGTGAAGCAACATTTGACAAGCTTAAAGAAGAGAAGGATGGGGCTTTGGGGAGATGGTTCAGTAGTTGAGAACACCTGCTACTCTCCCAGACTACTGAAGTTTGATTCTCAACACCAATATCCAGTGGTTCTCATCTACATCTGACTCCACCCAGAGGATATAATGCCCTCTTCTGGCCTCTAGGGGTACATACATGCATGATGACATGCATGCATATGCAGAGAGAGAGAGAGAGAGAGAGAGAGAGAGAGAGAGAGAGAGAGAGAGAGAGAGAGAGAGAGGTGTTGCAAGGAAAGAGAGAAACAAAAGTTGATGGTGGGGTGGTAGCTCAATTTTTGTACTGCTCTGGCAGAGGACCAAAGTTCAGTTTATAGCACCCACATAGGGTGGAACTCCAGCTCCATGGAATCCAATTACCTATTCTGGCCTCTGGGGACACATGCACACATAGTACACACACACACACACACACACACACACACACACACACACACACACACATTCATTTTATGTGTATGGATGTTGACCTACATGCATGTGCCCGTGTTACCCTCAGAAGCCAAAAATGGGGCATAGGATTCCCTAGAATTTTAGTTACAGATAGATGTAAGCTTCTGTGTGGATACTGGGATTTGAACCTAAGTCAGCTAGAAAGCAACCTGTATGCTTTACCACTGAAACATTTCTCCAGACCCCAGTATATTTCATGATTTCATTTTTTTAACAGCAGAGTAATATCCCATTGTGTAAATTTACCACATTTTGTTTATCCATTCTTCTGTTGAGGGACATCTAAGCTGTTTCCAATTTCTGGTTATTATTAACAGAGCAACAATGAACATGGTTGAACAAGTGTCCTGGTAAGATAAAGCATCCTTTGGGTATCTGCTGAAGAGTGACAAAGCTTGACCCTGAGATAAATTGACCCTGTCTTCTGAGGTACAACCAAACTTATTTCATAGTGACTGTTTTATTGCCACCAGCAATGGGTAAGTGTTCCCATTACTCCAAATAGCATTAATCTTTCATTACCCAATGAAGCTTTCAGTACTGGGAATGGGTTACATCTAATTGAGTTCTTGACCAAAAAGACAACAACAACAAAAACCCCAGGCTATTGCCTAGGCTATTGGTTGTTCTCCATAAAATGACAGTAAGGTCCTATTGTTGAAGACAACAGCTACATAACTCACAGTTATAACAGACAAGTGAAGCTGGTGCCTACCTAGAGTACTCACCTCTACAGACTAGTATTCCTCTTACCGGAGGGTACTCTGCATGCTACAGAAAGAGAAGAGTAAACACTAGCCCAGCTACAGATCCTTTGATGTTCGAAAGTAACCAGCCTGCAAGACACACTGGTGCAATAGTGGAACAAAGCTGTGGGAGTAACCAACCACTATCTGATTTGAGTTCAGGGCCACTCCATGAAATTGAGCCCATATACTGCTTGGGTGGCCAAGAATGTAGCAACAAAATGACTCCTAATGACATTCTGCTATATTCACAGATCAGTGCCTTTCTCAGCCATCATCAGAGAAGCTTCATGGGAACAAATACAGAGATCCTCAGCAATACAATGTGCAGAGAGTGAAAGACCTTGGAACAATCAATATTAAAAGGGATATGTCTATCAAATCCCTCCCCTCAGGGCTCAGGGGATTCAGTGGAAGAGGAGGCAGAAAGAGTATCAGAGACTGAGGGTATGGAGGACACCAAGGAATCAAGACCTTCTACACACAGTAGGGCTGGTGCTCACATGAACTCAGAGAGACTGTGATAGCATGCACAGGGCCTTCAGGGGTCTGCACAAGATGAGGTCCAAGAGCTGAAAAGGGAAGTGGACACAAGCCTCCATGGCTAACCCAAAAGCAATCTCCAATTGGTAGCCACTTGCAAATGGTGATTTCATTTTCTCCAAGAAAGTCTCACTAAGGAAACAAACCACTTTAAAGGCAGGCTCCTATGCCCAGCAGTGCATGGCCAACAGAAAAAGAAGCTCCACCACATTTTTGGAGGATCTTTGTCTCATAATGTTAAGTCGGGGCATTTTTTTTCTACTTCACAGGTACTTTGAGTATAGATTATGGCCTCTAGTTTTGGATTTTTATGGGATTCCAGAGTGTATGAATGTGTGTTGCCTGTCTCTGTATCTATACACATATCTGTGCTTTCTTCTCTGTCTCTTTTTGTTTGTCTTATCATATTCTAATTTGTTTGTTTTTTATTTATGTTATTTTATTTGTATTCTTTAGATGCCTAACAGAAAGAGTATGGATCCAGATGGCAGGGGAGATGGAGAGGAATTTGAAGGAGTAGGGGGAGGGGAAACCATAATCAAAATTAGTGCATGAAAAAAAATCTATTTCCAATAAAGGGGAAAAAAGAGAAATGTTTTCTTCTATCCAGTTACAGATGTCAAACACCTTGTGGCAGGTGTCTATGGTCAGACACAAGCCATTGGCAGATTCAACCATTAAAAAGGAAAATATTGTTCATTGCATTATACTGAACAGTTACGTAATTTTCGTCATATTTTCCCTAAATAATGCACTGTCACAACTATTGACAGATAATTTATATGGTATTCTGTATTATAGGTCATCTAGAAATTATTTCTAAAAGGGAAGATTATGTATGTACGCTATGCACAAATACAAGGACATTTCACACACAAGACTTGAGCATCTGTAAGAAGTTCTGAAACCAGTTGCCTGCAGATGAGAAAGGCTGACTGTATTTGAATGTGTATATGCACATGAATATGTACACATGAATGTCTGTGTATATGTGCATGCATATGTATACATAGGCATATACAATGGAGAAGGATGATTTTTGACTAAGAATTGTCTGTTCATGTCTGCATGACTACTCACTAGCTGCAGACAGTACTGGACTTCCTAATGCCAACATGTGTATACCCTTTCCTCCTCCAAGACAAGGGGACCCCCAACTTGTACAGTCTGAGAAGACAGGTGATAGTTGAAGTTACATTTTCTAAGAATGATTGTTTTTCTGAACACCTGGCCAAGTATCCTTTAGTTCTTGGGTCCCTATGCAGCGGGAGAGCTCTAAAGTTGTTGTTTCTGCACATTGAGAGAGGGAGAGTGGTACTCAAATTAATCCTAGGTGCAACCGGGCTTCTTCACCGGGGAAAAACAATGCAGGTGACGACATCAGCACACTTACATTTAAGGGAGCATCTCAGAGCACAAATTGGGTCATCTCAGGAAATATAAAAGCATTATTCCTCTGAGATTTGAAAGAAAAAAATGTAATTACTTCTTCTACCAAGCATGAGTCTTTTCAATACCCTTCATTTTTGTCCCCTGGAAATGAAAAGAGGTTTACATTAAAAAGGCATTTCCTCTGACTCCATGTCCTTGAGCCACACAAATGTAAACCATCCCCTCCCGCCTTCTTTTGAAGAAAAAGGGGGCTTCAATCTTTCCTCCTGATCACGGTCCATTTAAATAAGGGGAGAGAGTCCCATCTTTTCTATCAGCCCCATTGTTTGACTTGTCAGTAATAACACTTGAGCTGAAATTGTACAGGCGTCCTGGTAATTTAGTAATTATTGACATGGTGCTGAGCAGGAAATGATAGCAAACAGAAGGAACTGTTAAGGAGAAATGAAATAAAAGGTGTTCATATCATTGTTGAATAATGGTTGAGATCATTTTGTCCTTTAAGTAGACCCAGGACACCTTTTTCCATTTTCCTGACACATTTATAATTTATGCTTTGTAATAGTTCCAAATATTTTTAGGACACTGGACTTGTTTGAGAATCTTGCCCAGCTGAATGAGAATCACAAAGCACAAAGACAGATGAGTGGGTGATGTGACCTGCTGATGCTTCCTATTTAAGCAACAGCCCCTTTCTTTCTGCCTGCCTCCCCCTACCTAATGCTTTATTCTATTTTTTCCTTTTTAAATTTGCATTTCCATTTATTATCATTTGTGCTCTAGCCAGGACCTCTGTAGCTGGTCTGTACTAAGGTAACCCATGCAGTTACACTGGTAGATGGCGTTTGCATGTATTTATTAATCTTTACATCTCAGTTCTATGCTGATTTTAAAAACTTCTTTGAAGTTTTGCGAGCATGGTTTTTCACAATTGGCTTAAATAAAATTCTGTTTTGTTCATTAATACAACTGTACTGTAGTAAAATATATTGTTGTATATTAACGTGCATGTGCGCTGACAGGATTATCATAATGTTGAGTCAGGGTATACAAATTTGGAAATCATTTGAGAAAAGCATAAAAATACAAACTGTAAAAACATGCATATATGCTTATAACCCTGAATTCTGGGAAGTAAGAACAACATCCTTTGTATGGGCTGGTGGGTTGGTTGGTATTTCCTATTGCACCATTATGTACCATAGATGACCTAGATAACAAATGTTACAACAGAATGGCATTAAACTTTCTTTAATGTGTCCTGTACTCAAATCAATACAAGTGTCAATGGCACTAGAAACTTTTATCTTAAAATGCAATAACAGCAACTTCTAAAATGCTTCACCAAAAAGGGGTAGCATTTACTCAAAATATGCAGAACAAATAACTATCAAAGAAAAGATGAGAAAGAAACAAAGCTTGGTACCTTCCAGGACTAGGTTGTGGAATATGATGGTAAGATCAACAGCCACAGAGTATATGTGTGCTGACTGGATTTAGCTGTGATGGTTACCCTTATGAACCAAGTGCCATCTGCAGCGCTGCAAATGGAGAAACCCTCTCGCCTCATTTAAGAGAACACATTATCCATATCTTTAAATGACATAAGTTGAGATTCAGAAGGGAGCTTCAGAACGTTGCCGATATGGTGACTATAGTCTAGGTCATCACAGACTTCTTACCTTCTGAACCTGAGCAAGAGTTTTCTTTTTTTGTCATTTTTTTATTAACAATTTTTTTATTCATTTTACATACCAAAGACTCTTCTCTTCCCTCTTCCCACCCCTCCAGCCTCTCCCTCCCAACCCACCCTCCATTCCCCTCCCTCAAAAAGGTAAGGCCTCCCATGGGGAGGTACATTTAGTAGAGGCAGGTCCAAGCCTCTCTCCCTGCCTCAAGGCTGTATCAGGTGTCCCATCAAAGAAATGAGCTCCAAAAGGCCTGCTCATCCATCGGGGATGGATTCTGATCCTACTGCCAGGGGACCCCTTAAACAGATCATGCTAAACAACTGTCTAGCTATACAGAGGGCCTAGTCCAGTCCCATGCAGGCTCCACAGCTACTCCATCACTTTCCCCATCTCCTTTCCTCCCTTGGACCCCTCCCATGCCACCTACTGTCAAACAGAGAGTACACACACACACACACACACACATACACACACACACACTCACACACGTAAAACCTGCTATGAATGCCACCCAATTCTTTATATCACCCCTTTTAACTCCCTTCTCTTCTCACTATTGTCAAAGCGCTGAAATGATTACTGTAAGAATTAGATAAAACGCGTAATGTTTAGAGTCAGCAAAGCATGAATTCATAGACAAGCTCCCACGACATTTATAGATCCAGTCTGTTGCCCAGTTTCTTTTGTACCAGGTATACCATTCTTGAAGTTTTTTTTTTAACTCCATTAGATACATAATTATTAGTGATATTGGAAGAGCAGTTAAAGTCCCAAACTGCAAAGCCAATGGTGATGTGGCACAGAAGCACATACATAAGATGGAATTGTGCATTTGAAAATAAAGCCTCTTTATTAGAAAGAATAATGTTACATGGGGGTAGGGGGTAGGGGGTAGGGGGCAGAGTGTGAACCGCTTGCCAAGCATATAAGAGGGCATGTTAGCTTCCTAAAACCCATGGAAGAGCTGGCTGTAACATCCTACCTGTAATTCCAGGCTGCTGAGATTGAGACAGTAGATCCTAGGAGAACTGGTGAGCAAGACCCATGCAAGTATGGAGCTCTTGTTTAGTTAGGAAACCTTGTCCTAAATGAGTAGATGCGAGAGTGAACATGGAAGAGTCTTAATATCAACTTCTGATATCTACACGCACACTTGAGGATACACATACACACACCCTCCTTCAGAAGCAAGCACCCACACACATACAAAATAATACACGCAAGTGTGCACAGCACACATACAAACACTTGAAGAAAAATGTTACATAACTAAATACACTATGTACTTATTCTTCAGGCATTAACATTGTATTGAAATATTTGCATTCTTAAAAATCCCCTCTTTGGATATGCCTTTAAGGATTCCGTTGAGCTGCCTATGTGCATCCAGGCAGCACAGAAACCTGTAATCTTGTTTTCTATCATCCCCACGACTGGGCAGAGAGGTTCCACAGGCCACTTAGTGTTATCACTTTAGTTAGAACACTCTTTCCAAGTGCAGGGCAAGTTATTAAGAACAAAACCAATCTACCTGAACTAAATCAACATTCTTACTTTCTGCAGGAAATGTATTGTGTCATGTCTGGGGAGCACAGGTTTTTAAACTATGGGTTGTCACCTCATGAAGAATTGTGTAAGTGAATGTGGGGTCATGAAAAATTTGGTAACAGAAAAAGTTTTCTGAACATGTGGTGACCAAAAAATAATTCAAAATCAAGTTATAATGATCTAAAGTGTTCCTGGTAACTCTTGCCCATGTTTCATCGTGCATCTTCACTGAATTCTTGATTTTGACCACCTAACACTCATGTGCTTTGTATTGGGCATGTTCACAACACCAGTGAACATTGCCTGAGACACCTCAGTTTAGAGTTAAGGCTCCTGAACACTATGAACCACCCTGATGTGTTTTCACTGCATGTGAAAACTTTACTGTTCCTATAGAAACAATGAGTTTAGTTGTGGAGGACACATAATTTTTATATTTTACTTCAGTTTTATTTAGACTGCATTGTTTGAGAATATTTTTGCTTTAAAACTTATTGTTCGAGTTTCACCAAATAATCCTCAAATAATTTTAGTTTTAATTAGCACTACATTTTGAACAATTTCTGTAATGGCCCTAGACACACTTCTACAATTTTATTTTATTTGTGTGTGTGTGTGTGTGTGTGCGCGCGCGTGCGCGCGCACACGTATGCTCCTGTGTGCAGAGCGATGTCCTCAGCATTGATAATTACAGAATCCAAATACTAGTCAATTCTCAAACAACTTACAGAATCAAAACTTTACTAAAAATTTAATTATTCATGTAAAAAATGTCAAAAATATACCTAACCCTCAATTTGCAAATTTGTTTATTTCATTAATACTGATAAAATTATATTTGTGACAAATACTTCCTTTATGATAACTTTTTATGGTTTATTATCAATAAATGTTAAATATATATGCTACTTTCTATAAATCTGTTTGACCAGGATTGTGTAAAAGTTTCTCAGCCACCAAAAAGTTCTAAGTGAAAAAATTTTATAAAGTACAGGAGCTGGAGACTGGCTCAATGGTTAGGAGCACTCATTTTCTTTGGAGTATCAGAGCTCAGATGTCAGTACCAATTTCTGTCTACCCACAGCTGTCTGTGATTTCAGCTCCAGAAGGGATCTATAATCTACTTCTGGCCTCAGCAGGAACTGCTCTAAACACATGCACAGACATGCACACATATACACATAAATAAGTAATAGAACAAATCACTTAAAAAGAGAAGAAGAATCTTTGCTATAAGTAAGTCACATAGGCAGTATGGTTTATACTACATGAACATTCACTTGTATCTCCTCTCTCTTCTTTTCTACTTTAATTCTCTTGGTAAGGGCCTCAACATTAGCTTCTTTTTTTTTTCTGGGTTTCTATGATTCTACTTCATTTCCTTTTCCTTGAATGTTCCCATTATCTCTATTTTTATATAGATATTTTTATTTTATAATTAATTTAATTTATATGTCAGCCACGGATTTCCCTGTCCTCCCTCCTCCCACCCCCCAGCCTTTCCCCCCCAACCCAACCCCCATTCCCACCTCCTCCAAGGCAATGTCTCCCTTGGGGTGTCAGCAGAGCCTGGTAGATTCAGTTGAGGCGGGTCCAGTCTCCTCCTCCCTGTACCAAGGCTGAGCAAAGTGTCTCAGCATAGACACTAGGTTCCAAAAAGCTAGCTCATGTACTAGGGACAGGTCCCAGTCCTACTGCCTGGGGGCCTCCCAAACAGTTCAAAAGCTCATGAACTCTCTCACTTGTCCAGAGGGCCTGGTTCAGTTCCATGGGGGCTCCTCAGCCATTGGTTCACAGTTCATGTGTTTCTGCTAGTTTGGCTGTGCAGACAAATGGATGGAACAGAAAATATCATCCTGAGAGAGGTAACCAGACTCAGAAAGACAAACATGGTATGTACTCACTCATAAGTGGATACTAGATGTAAAGCAAAGGATAACCAGACTGCAACTCACAACTCCAGGGAGGCTACCTAGTAAAGAAGACTCTAAGAAAGACTCAGGGATCGCCCAGCGACAGAGAAATAGATGAGATCTACATGAGCAAACTGGGGGTGAGGGGGGGTAATGGAGGGCAAGGGTCGGGGGAAAGTGAGCTTAGGGGAGTGGGAGGTCCCAGCTGGATCAGGAACAGAGTGGGAGAACAAGGAAAGAGAGACCATGATAAATGAAGACCCCATGGGAATAGGAAGAAGCAGAGTGCTAGAGAGGGCCCCAGAAATCCACAAAGATACCTCCACTCTAGACTACAGGCAATGGTCAAGAGAGTGCCTGAGCTGACCTACTCTGGTGATTGGATGGCCGAATACCCTGTCATGATAGAACTCTCATCCAGTGACTGGTGGAAGCAGATGCAGCAATCCACAGCCAAACCCCAGGTGGAGCTCCAGGAGTCCAACCGGTGAGAGAGGGGAGGGATTGTATGAGCAAGAGATATCAAGATGGTG
>CABHPQ010163653.1:0-30309 GCA_902168405.1 Peromyscus aztecus | reverse complement strand
GGTGAGAGAGGGGAGGGATTGTATGAGCAAGAGATATCAAGATGGTGAGAGAGAGGAGGGATTGTATGAGCAAGAGATATCAAGACCATGATTGGAAAAAGCACAGGGACAAATAGCATTAGCTTCTAATATGACTTAGTTAAAAACCAAGATTTGTGATTTTTTACCTGCACTGTACTTGAGTTGAGGAACATATAAGCCAAATATCAAAAATCTCAACAACTACTTAAATATGATATACGGAAGTGTCTTAATATATCTGCAGACTAGCTGTTGATAGTCATAAGTCAAAGTCCTCCCAGCGGTGCCAGGGTCAACACCCTGTGGCATTACTCTATATGTGGGTCTCAACCTATTCGTGTTAAGAACACATGATTTCCTTATTTCTACTCCAGTAGAAGTGATTCAATGAAAAAAATGTCTTCAAATGGTAACCATTTTAAAAGCAAATAAAAACTGATTTGCAAAATTGAGCCTGAATTTCAAGGATTATAAAGGAAGAAACCATTTAAGAAAATCAGTTATTCCTTTGAGATGCATTTTCCTGCTGATAGAGCTAACTATTCAGGCTATTAAAAAAAATTGAAACTCTCATAATCATTAAAGATATAACCCCTCTGTCTACATATCTTTTGAGTTATATTTCTCTTCTTTATAAAAAGAATGACTACATGTATTTATTGGGTGGAGAGGGGAGGCACATGTGCCACAGCCTGTGGATTCCGAGGCTCACACTCTGGTCACTGGGTTTGGTAGCAGGCTGCTTTACTTACTCTCTGACATTTCTTTGGCCTCTCTCTTCTCTGCTGTGCTCTCAATGGTAAGGAAAAAATGAATCAGGGGAATGTGTTTTAATGATGGATACTAACCACAACAGCTTTCATAGACTGCTGAATGCATGTGATCTCTATACAACTGTCATATGTAACAAATTATGACAAGAAATGTCATTCAACTTTGTTCCTTCAATGCCTAGTATTGTGTTTGGCCTCACCTCACTGGAAACTTCTGAAGGATAAAGATTACACTTGTTATGTTTGCCAGAAACCCCCATTTGGAGACAAAGGAAGGAAACGGAACCTCTGGGTAACAACAGCAGTGACTGAATTCCTGTAAGTATGCAGGCAGCCACTGCTTAGGCTTCACATTTTGGTGCTCTAAAAGATGGGACACTCAGAAAAGGAATAGAATGAAGTACCCCACATTCACTTCACTGTTCCTCTGCCGAGAAGCCATCCCCTTACTCTTATGCCTTATGTCATCTTATGGCAGGTAAAGCCCAGAATCAATGACTGCAGTCAACTCTACCAAGTGTGGACCAGGTCCAAGCAAACACTCAAAACTGGTCAATTAAATCAGGGAAAGAACAAATTGATGGGCTGGGTCATAATGGTAATGAGAGAAAGAGAAAGCCTTGTTTGAATGGTAAGACCATATGTGTTAAGACACTTTGCACAAGCCATGTAACTGACTCATGGAAATGTTCCTCAAACACAAAGGCAGTTCATAAACACTTAAGCGACACTCTGCTAGGTGCTTGAGTGGTGGTGTTCCTTCAGCGGTGGTTCACTGTTAGTGTCTACAGTCTAGCGATTCCCTAGCAAGCAACAGGGTATGCAAGAGAATGTGAGAACTCCTTAAGGAAAGCTCTTGCTTCTCTTTAGATTCCACTGGGGAGAACAAGCCATATGACCACTGAGCTGCTCAGTTGTTTTGTTTGTTGTTTGGTCAACTTGAGAAGATTGAGAGTTACCTGGGAAGAGGAATCTTCAACTGAGAAAATGCTTCCATCAGATTGATATGTAGGCAGGTCTGGAGTATTTTCTTGATTACCAATGGATATGGGAGGACCAAGCCTACTTTAGGAAAAGCCACCCAAGGGACAGGCAGTTCTGGATTGTATGAGAAAGCAGGCTGAGTAAACCGCAGACCATGGTCTCTGCTTCAGTTCCTGCCTCAAGGCTCCTGCCTTAAGTTCCTGCCTTTATTTCCCTTTGTGATACAGTAAGCTAGAATATGAAATAAACCTTTTCCTCCTCAAGTTGGTCTTGATCATCCTTGAATTAACCACAGCTGTAGAAAACAGATCAGGATAGCCACCATAATCACGAGGGATATTGAGAAATTCTTGGAGCTGCCTGTGTTTAAAGGACCAGACCAACACCATTTTCATGATGTGCTGTGAAGACATGCTGAAAGTCGCTTGCTAGCCAGAATTTTCAGGAGATATGAAAAGATAACTGGGTTGCATTGAGAAGAAGAAAACACAGGTTGAAGTAAGATGTAAAAGATAGAAAAGATACTTTCCTCCTTCTCTCCCCACCATCCTCGCAGCTCTTATCACGGCCTGTGTACCAGGCAGTAACTGAGCTGGCTTGAGCAGGCCTCAGCTATACCTATGCTAAATCTGTTAATGAAATCTACACACTTTCAGAAGGCTCATATTAAAAATATGCACACACTCACACATATTCACATACACTGAGACACATTCTCTCCCTAAACACACACACACACACACACACACACACACACACATTTTCTCTCCCACAAACATACTTTCTCAGACACACACACACACACTTTCTTTCTCTCTCACACATACTAACACACACCTGCTCTCTCTAAGATACACACACACACACACACACACACACACACACACACACACACACACACCTGACACCAAGGCCCTTTGAAATGTGAGTTCTTTCCATTGTCTCCTCAGTAAAGTAAAATGTGGCGAAGTGGAATGGTCCGTTCCCAGATGCACTCAATTCATCCTTGATTTCAGTTATGTCTTTTCTCTAAACTGGGATTTCCCAGTGACGGCTTCATCAAGAAGAGCTGTGCATTGTGGAGCGTTAGCCGCTTCCCTCGGTCATTTCATGGCACAATGCACAGACAGCACTGTGCAGTGAACAAGTGTGAGCTTAATTTAACTAAAAACATCAATAAAAGAGCAGAATTTTGAAGCATGGTCCCCTGCCTTCAAGCTGAAGGGGGACTTGCCACTCTTCCTATGTAGCGTTGAACCTTTTGCAAATGCTGTGGACAAGAGAACTCAATCATACTTTCCGCACAGCCAGTAACAATTAAAAACTAGCTGCCAGAATTCGTAGATCTTTACAACAAACACAAGTGGACGCCTTTCACAGAGGTAGACAAAGCATGGCATGCATACCCTGGTATTCAAAGAGAGCTGTCCCCTTGAGTGCCTTTGGTCTGTGACATCTTTGACATGAGCAAGGCTGCTCCTGTTATCCAGTGAGTTCTACTCTTCACACTGTTGTTCTCTTTTTCCTTCCAGACTTCCCGGTGTACTGAGCCTCTTGCTTCATTTGTTAAAAGTCAGGGGATACATAATTCTTGGGAATATAAATCGTAATTTAAGGCAAAAGCCAGGAAAAGAAATCCCAACTACTCTCGTTACAAACATTTTTATGCTTTCTCCTTTTGTAGAATATCCTTTCCCACACTATTATCACATTACATTGGATAGTTTGAAATGCTTTAATAATGCCAATTTTTTTCTGTATGTTTTCTAAACCAATCTGATATTATAAGGCAACAAATAAGACATGTCTTTGTTATTGAACCAGGAACAAAAGATACAGTGAAGAAGCATATTAAAATGTTCAGAAAATCCTAAAATGAAATCTGTTTATGAAACCACCAGCTGTCACTTCTCCTGGC
Source organism: Peromyscus aztecus (assembly GCA_902168405.1). NCBI lineage: Eukaryota > Metazoa > Chordata > Mammalia > Rodentia > Cricetidae > Peromyscus > Peromyscus aztecus. Next base: position 26,613 of record CABHPQ010163653.1, on the reverse strand, counting down.
TGCCACACACTACCTATCTGGAACTACCATCCGGCACCTATTGTCCCAAGCCTATGCTATACCTGCTCTGATTATTTTTTTAATAGTGTCTAAATACACTACACATGTGTTGTCTTTATTAATTAAGTATTAAATGATTTTTAAGGTTTATGATTGGTAGAATTGTGAATCTACTCTACAATAAAAGTAAAAATAAATAAATAAATAAATTGTTCTGTTTGTAGCCTAGCTCAGAACATAATCATATGCACAATGAAGAGCATTCACTTCAAGACTCACTGGGTCTGGAATTGAAAATGGTTAAAATTCAGGACCTGGGGCTACCCGTTCCATTTTGAGTTATAAGTATCTATTTGTGGCATGGAGAAATATTTAATACATTGAATTTGAGATTTTTCAGGAGGAAAAATAGTCCTTTTAGGAACCCATTACTGGTCCTCATCTCCCTACCCCTCCTAGAAAGTCATCACTGATCCTCATGTCCGCACTCCTTTACACATTCACTCTGTCCTTCACTTTGGTGGCAGCACATCTCATACCATTTGTGGCAAGGTGCCGTGGTGGGGTGGGCAGTGGGAAAATGGATCATGAGACCAAACTGTTTTCTCTCCTCCAAATTGCCAGCCAGAGGCAATGTGACTTGTAAAGTCTCACGTCTGGCTTTGCAGGCTTAGGGGCTGAAATGAGAGCTACTGAGAGGGGAGCCTCAGCCACACAACATGATAACTAAAAACCTGCAAGGGCTGACTTTGCCTCTTCACTACCACATGGGTGTGCCTTTTCCACCAGCTTATGATTCCTATTAAACTCCTGTTTTCTTCAACCAAGAAGGGCTTCTGAACAGAAAAACCAGTGGGCTGACCCTGGGAGCCTTGAGCTTGCTGTTGGATATGTTCCCTGAATCCAAGACCAGCAAATGGGCCTTTTTGCCAATGGAGAGAAATGTGCAAACTCTGTGCAGCATTAATCAAACCTGAACCATTATTTTTAAAGTGTCATGAAATCCACATTGAATGACTGGTCCTTTTGATCTTAATTTTGAACACTTGCTACTCCAATTAAATTCTACCACCTAGCATGCTCAAACAGCTCCCGGTTGTTTCCACAAACTCCGTTAATGGACAGCTGTTTCTGACAGCTCTCCTGATTTGCCAGTGTCGTGTCTGCTGCCAGAGCAGGAGGCCCTGTTCTGTATTCTGCTGCTGGCACCAGGGATATGCAAATGAACACATGAATCAGTTGTCACCACCACAGACACCCTGCGTGCTCGCAGGAGACAGGAGAATGTGTGCAAAGCTTCACTGGCTCCAAGTGACTGGCAGAGAGGGGGAGACAGCAAGCTTCAGTTTCTTGAAGTGCATTTTTTTTTCCCTTTTCTGTTTCTTTTTCAAGTATCTACAGTTTGTTTCCACTTTGTGGCATTCATTAGATTTCAGAGTGGAAGTTTCAACCTGTTCCTCTCCAGGCACAACAGAAGAAGCAAGTGTGGAAATGAAAAACATTTTAGGTAAGACCGTTAGGATGTGGGTAGCACAGACATAATGCTATACCCACTTTTCTTTTCCAGTGGGGTAGTGTGGAGTGAAACAAAACTTTTGCTTGGCAAGCCATACATTTGAGGATTCTTTTTCTTAAATTCTAAGGTCTGGTTGTAAGCATTTTGAATTATAATCATCTCCAACAAGAACTCTGAGTTGCTGTTCCAGCTGAGTCAAATGCTCTTACACAAGGTGTGACTGAGTTAAGCAAAGAGTGAATAGGAAGACTGGGGAGATGACGCAGTCAGTAAAGTGCTTGCTGACAAGCATGAAGATCTGCAGAAAAGCCTGGTGCTATCTATGATCCCTGCACTAGGGAGGCAGACAATGAAGGAGCCTTATAACTTCCTACCTACTCAGTCTCACCAAGCAGCGAGCTCCTGGTGAGTGAGAGACTCTGCTTCAAAGAATAAGGTAGAGAACAATCAAGACCTCCTCATGTGTGTATGCAGAGCATACATAAATAAAGACATATAGAGGAAGAAAAGAAAGAAAGAAAGAAAGAGAGAGAGAGAGAGAGAGAGAGAGAGAGAAAGAAAGAGAGAGAGAAAGGGATAGAGAGGGAGGGAGGGAGGGGGGAGGGAGGATCAAAGGGTGGATTGAAACCAGGTGGTAGTGGCCCACACCTTTAATCCCTGCACTCTGGAGGTAGAGGCAGGTGTTTCTCTGTGAGTTCAAGGCCAGTCTAGTCTACAGAGTGAGTTCCAGGACAGCCAGGATTGTTACACAGAGAAGCCTTGTCTCAGAAAAAAAAAATCCTAAGGTGGATTGAATGAACACCAACAACTATCCTGACCCCAAGGCCTTCTTAATATACTAAAAAGATCTGTTTATCATTGTAGTGTTGATGCTTCAAACAGGGAAATAGAGATACTCTGAGGGTATAACATATGGAATTAAATCATTATAGGGACTGTAATTACTTCAATTATAGAATCTTGTGGTAAGGCTGTGGGTGTCAGGACTGTTGGCTGAGAAGGACAAGAGTGAGGGGAGAGAAACAGCAAGTTGATAGCTATGATGACCAAGGAGCCCATGAGTACAAATTGATCTCCTTTTCTGCCTGTCAGGTGATATGCAGACGAAGCTGATGTGAACATGTTTAAGACTTCAAGATGCTAAAGGAAGAAAATCAATGCAAACACGAAGAGAGGGACTAAGTGATATTCCTCAGTAGCAACAAAGGGAGCCAGAGTGTGAATGATAGCATGAGTGCTGCTCAATGGAGTTCGCAGCCCTTCTCCAACTTTCTGACCATAGTAACTGCTATTTTATCTCACCTTTCCAGTGATGCACACATTTCTCTGTGGTCAACCTTGCACCAAAACAGAGAAGCAATTCTAGAAGTCTCTGTTTTGGTCTCTGCCATATACCCCCTATCATTAGGCCTTGAGCATCATACATGCTATGGTTTTCTGTAGGTTCAGTACATGAACTTATCTATCATACATGTTACCTAAAGTATACGGGCAGGGTAGGAGTATTTGAGTTAAGAATAAAGTCACATGGTTCAATTGTGAAGAGATATGGTGTGATGGGCATTTAGAATTTGTACCACTGTTCAGAGATTGGGAAACAGTATAATATGAGTTACATGAATAATATTAGACCCTTTATATTGTACAGAAAGCTAATAATAGCAAACCAGTGCAAGAGCAAAGAGTAAGAAAGAAAATATTCTGATCTCAGTGAGACCTAGCTAACATGATTTATCTGAAACTCTGTTTGTTTTCAGTTTTAGAAGAATTGATATCAGTGTGTCCAGGAGATACATTCATTCTCATGTTTTTAGTAGCATTAACTTCAACACCCAAGGTATAGATACCTTGTAAGTATCATCAGCAAGTGAGTGGAAATGTTTATATATATAAAACAAAATACAATTTTGTCTTAAAAATGAATGAACTCCCATCATTTGGGATAACATGAGTGAACTGGAAGACAACTGGTTGGATGGCATAAGCCAGGCACAAAGACAAACATGATATGTACTCACTTGTATGTGCAGTCTAAAAGCTGACCTAATATAAGTATGAGACTAGAATAGGGTTATTTGTTGTTAGAGGGATGTCTGTCACTCAAAGCATACACCCTTACAGTCAGAGAGGAGTAATAAAATTCAATAATTCTAATACAGAGCAATAGTTCTCTAGTTGATGGTGATACATTGTATTTTTGAAAGCTATAAAGCTGTTGTGCTTCACATAAAAATAACAACTACATAAGCAATGAGTGCATTCAGTAGTCTGAGTTAACCACTAGAAACGCAAAAGCATTGCCTTTAATGTTCTCCAAAGGACACACACACACACACACACACACACACACACACACACACACACACATCTCCATGTGTTTTCTTCAAAACAAGATACCACACTTTGTTTCCACTCTTGCAGTTATATCAATTAGGTTCTCATATCAAGAATGATAGGCATTCTGCATATATGTTACAGCTGTGTAACTCGGTTCTCTTATAGGACTCCTAATAGTGGGGGCAGGGGCTGTCTCTGACTCTTTACTGGCTTTTGGGACCCTACTCTGCATACTGGGTCGCCTTGCCCAGCCTTACTACATGGAGAGGTGCTTAGTGTTACTGCAACTTGATATGCCATGTTTTGTTGATAACCATGGGAGACCTGCCCTTTCCTAAACAGAAACTAAAAGAGGAGTAGATTAGGGGATGAGAACAGAGGGGGATTGTGGGGGAGGGACTGGGAGAAGAGGAGGGAGGGGAAACTGTGGCTAGAATGTAAAATAAATAAATATGAATAATAAAAATATCTTATTCTTTATATTCTGTCTCTTCAATTTATTTCACTATATTTTATTGAGCATTTGAGTTACTTATATTATTTCCACTACCATCTTTTTTAAATTTATTTATTTTTGAAAAAACTTTCTTTTCATTTTACATACCAATCCCAGTTCCCCCTCCCTCCCATTCTCCCACCCCCTCCACCTCCCCCAATCCCACCCTGACATCCACTCCTCTGAGAGGATAAGGCCTCCCATGGGGAGTCAATGAAGTCTAGCATACTAAGTTGAGGCAGGACCAAGCCCCTCCCCACTGTGTCAAGGCTGAGCAAGGTGTCCCACCCTAGGGAATGTGTTCCAAAAGGCCATTTCATGCACCCGGGATAAGTCCTGGTCCCATTGCTGGAGGCTTCCCAAACAGATCTAGCCACATAACTCTCTCCCACATTCAGAGGGCCTAGTTCAGTCCCATGCATGTTCCCCAGCTGACAGGCCAGAGTCCATAAGCTCCCACCATCTCAGGTCAGCTGTCTCTGTGGTTTGCCCCATCATGATCTTGACCTCACTTGCTCCTGTGATCCCTTCTAACTCTCTTCACCTGAAGTCTAGGAGTTCACACCAGTGCTTGATTGTGGATCACTGCATCTGCTTCCATCAGTTACTGGATGTTCACTACCATCTTGAGAAAAAAACGGTATTTTCTCCTAAAAGCAAATGACACTTGTCTTTTTTAATTTAGCCTTCCACAACTTATACAGTGAGTCCCCTGGCAAGACTAAGAACATATAAAGACTAAGAGAATGTTGACTTGAGCATTTTTCTCTTAATGCAAATACCTCTCACCTCACTCAGCTTGGGAACATGCAGCAGTGTGGGGCCCTCATTCTAGTCTTGACTCATGGCTGAGCACACTGCACCTCAATATCAAAGAGGTCCTCTTTAGTTCCATGTGACATTGTCCAGATAGATTTTTCAATCTCAAAACATAGTGTGGATTTGGTTCTTACACCCGATTATTTTTCAGAAATAGTCAATAAACTATACTGTTTGGTGTAGATCTTGAAATGAGTATATTTCCACAATTAATAATGTGCACATCTCTATACCTATACTATTTTGTGTTTCTCCTATCTCAAATCTGCATGAAAATTCCTTCATGCCAAAGGTTTGGTCTCTCCTAACCAGATCATTCCTTCCTGTGGAACACCTCACAGAAACAGACATTTTTCTGGCACAAATCAATTTTCCTTTGAATATAGAGTAAATTTATGTGTAGTTTTTTTAAGCTGATTAGCAATCAATGCTGGTTGAATTATTTGTTCCTCATTAGCCAATCTTCTCTTAGTTTTGGACTCCATTGCATGTCTGTCATGCCCTCCCTAAGGCGTCCGAGGAATCATGACTTTGAATCAATTGCTTCCTTAACACAGTCCAGCCCGGTATCTCATCCATTCTGCTTAGGGGTGCAGATGACCAATTAAGATATGTTCCATACTTAAGGACACCCTTCTGAGAAGCTTAATTCTCATTGAATGCTGCAGATTGTGGTTAAATAAAAACCTGGGAGTCATAAAAGCATTGTCTATAATACTCTGACAAATATAAGCTATTAAATATATAGAATTCAACTTTGATTCAAGTTTTATTATAATGATGCATTTTCATGATTTCATGTACCTCTGGGATGAACATCTTCATAATATCCATGTTGGTATTGTTATCTGTATGCCAGTCTAGATTGTAAGCTACTTGATTTTCAAGTATACCCTAGATAGTGGTGGAGAAAAAAAAAAAAAAAAAAAAAAAAAAAACAAAAACAAAGAAAGAAGAATAATGGAAAGGGAGAGATGAAAGAAAATAGAGAAGAGAAGATACATAGAAGGAAATTGTATGTAGAAAGATAAAACTCAAGTAAAGTCAAATATTTATGTGCATTCATGTGTATATGCAAATGGATTTGCATGAATGCATGCATCATGAATCAGTACACAACTTACCAATAGTAGGCTGTCTATTGTAGAATCAGTGGTGGCTCAGGATCCTACTTGTATTAATGGTGGCTCAGGGGTATGAATGGCTTGATGTCTTTAAAACATAAGGGCATTTTATGAGTTCACCTTTGAAGAGATGCCTCAGGTTTGGTCAACTGGAGAGGTCGTCTCCCTAACTGAACACTTAATCTGGTGCCTATACCCAGAGTGTCTTCACAACTGCCTTCATTTACTTTATATTTCCTACCTACTGTTCTTTATTTCTTTGTTATTTTCTTCCTGTGTTGGAGATCAATTCCAGGATGCTGCACATGCTAGGTGATAGTTCTGAGCTCTAGCCCCCAAGTCTACTGCTTTTCAAGTATACATATCACCCATCATGAAAATAAAAGATATGGTAGAAATAAAGCAGAAGAAATGTTAAAATGAACAACATATGAATATTTTTGAAAGACACTAAATGTGGATAAGAAGTGGCATTCTGCCATCACAGATGGTCACCAACGCATACGTAGATGACTATGAGAGAAGCATTAGAAGAGAAGTGATGAGCCTGTGAAAACAAGACAGTTCATTATATTATGTGCATTATATTATGGTTCCCTGAATTTGATGGCATTTTATTATTTTAGCTCCTTCTTCTGAGTCATTTTGTTTAATAATACTGTATCTTTTCATGTTTCTCTTTTAATTTCCTTTAAATTATTAATATGTTCTATGAGAGGAATCAAGTATAACTTTATCTGTCTACACACATCTCCCACAGGATATGACATATAACAGTCACTCAAAAACACGAGGTCGTTTCTGAATAAATGACTGGTAAATATTATTGACTAATTTGTATAAGAGTTGGTGTTTGCAGAGCATTCCTTAGAGAATACCTCAATGGATAACATCTAGTTATTTGCATGGTTAAGCTGATGTACATGACACATGTTGCTTTATCATTATAAATGGATTTTGCAATACAAATTGGTTCAATATAAGCATGCCTCCCTCTATTCCCCAATAATTCAGAAAGAAATGTAAAAATAAGGGTTTTTTCACATTGTTGAAGGAAAAGGCTATAAGACTTGATTTCATGAGGGCTATATTTATGTTCTTTTATTTTATTACATTTCTGTATTACACTTGAGGATGCTCTTATTTTCCATAAAGAGGCTTTTGGAAAGAACTTACCCACCTGCTCAGTGGAGAGTGTGATGATAAGTATCTCATTTTTACTATCTTAAGCACAAGACATTGAAGAGGTTCCATGAATCAGTCCTGTTCTGGCAAAACACAGCATTATGTTTCAGACAGACCCCTGACCCATGTGTACCTTTAAACAACACTAAAGAACTTGATCAGGAATAGAAATGAAAACACAGATATAACTCCACACAGCTGCAGACAACTAGAAGGTAGACAAAATTCTAAACTGTCTTAGTAAATAAGAAACACAGAGTCAGATACAGAGGTAATAGCCAAAGAGACCAGGGAGCCTTGACTACCTTATCTTATCACCTCACCGCTTTTGCTTCCCCAGAGAGAGCTTCTTCCTGTCTGATTTATGTTTTTATTGCCTTTCTGTTCTGCTTTCTCATTGGCTCTAAACCCAGCCATATGACTTCCTCGTCGCTGCCTGTCTATACAGACCTCCAGGTCTCTATGGTTGGTACTAGGATTAAAGGCTATGTCACCATGCTTGGCTGTGTCCTTGACCACACAGAGACTCTGCCTGCCATGTGATCGGGATTAAGGGCGTGTGTTACCACCACCGGATTTAGGCTTATGGCTATGTGACCTCTGATCTCCAGGCAAACTTTATTTATTAACATACAAATAAAATCACATTTCACACAATTAAAATATCACCACAGGACTTCATATCCAACTTATCTCTCCATGCCTGGATTTGGCCTGGCCTTGACTTGCACAGGTCTTGTGCATGCTGTCACAGCCACTGTGAGTTCATATGCAAAGTTGCCCTGCTGTGTCAATAAGACATTTTTTCCCTTATAATCATCCACTGCCTCTGGCTTTTATATTCTTCTGCATAATCCAGTGCCTTGGGAAAGAGGGGTTTGATATAGATATTCCATATGTGGCTGAGCAATCCAAAGTTTCTTAATATCTGTACGTTGGTCAGTTGTTAATTACCATCTACTAAAAATAAAAGCTTCTCTGATGAGAGTTGAGAGATGCATTAATCTGTGGATATAATGAAAAGTCATTAGGAATCAGTTTAATACTATGTTCATTTACAAAAGAATAATAGTAGGACCTTTGTATAGGACCTATAACATACCTATTCATAGGTTGTTAGCCCAGTAATGGAGCCATGTATGGGCTCCATCTTGTGGAGCAGGACTTCAGTCCAATCATAAAGTAGTTGGTTACTCCCATATATTTACCATGATTGTACCAGTGGACATGACTTGCCAGTCCAGTTATTCTTATAGCTTCCAGAGTTCACAGCTGGGTAACTCTGATGATTCCATGTATCCTCCATTAAGAAGCACACAGCTAGCATCATCATAAACAGAGAAAAACTCAAGAATGCCCACTAAAACCAGGAACAAGACAAGGATGTCCACTTCCCCCACTACTGTTCAGCATAGTACTTGAAGTCTTAACTACAGCAATACAACAAGTGGAAGTGTGTAAGGGTAATATAAATAGGAAATGAAGATATCAAAGTATCTTTATTTACAAAAGTTATGATTCTATATATAAATAATATTTTTTAAATAATGTTGTAATCACTTAGCAAATCTCGTTACAAATGATACCTGTTTTTACTGATAAACTAATCAAATATTAAAATTAAAATAGTACTTTTAAAAGATCAGCCATCTATGACATTCAATGAATAAGACACACTCAAACATTGTGTGCCAAACCTATTCACTCAAACTTGAAGCAGAGTGAGGGCTACTGATATATGACAGAGGATAGATGAACGTCAACAGAGGACATTCATGTAAAAGCGTCTTTTAATATAGATGGCTGTTTTCTAAATGAAATTATAAGATGGAGCAGAGTTCTACCTTAGGTTTATCAAAACTCTCACTTAAAAAACCGAGTCCCAGGGCCTGAAGAGGTGGCTCAGTGGTTAAGAGCACTGACTCCTCTTCAGGGCACCTGGGTTCAATTCCCAGCACCCACATGGCAACTCACAACTGTCTGCAACTCCAGCTCCAGGGGATCTGACACCTTCATATAGACATACAGGTAAACACCAATATACATAAAATAAAAATGAATAAATTCATTTAAAAAATAAAACATGGTGGGGTGAATTATTCTGAATATTTCTACTGAAAAATAGGAGACCAAGATTAAAGAAACAGCTGGAAGAAAGAAAGTGGAAGGCAAGAACCAACTCCTGAAAGTTGTCCACTGACCTTCACAATGGCATGCCACACTCGCACACATGAACAAGTGTGTGCACACACAACAAATGAATAAATAAATAAACATCTTTAAGGAGGACTGTCTCTTTAAAAAATTCTGGAGAGATGGCTCATCTCAGTGGTTAAGAACACTGGCTGCTAGCTGGGATTTCCACTTTAATAACTGGACCAATATTCAAACAGGGAGAAAAACAGATTGTTTATGATGAAACTCAATTCACAGAATCATGTCAAATAACATTTTTAGTCTAATAAAGAGTTAAATTAAAAAAAAAAGAACATTGGCTGTTCTTCTAGGGGACCTGAGTTCAATTTCCAGCACCCATATGGCAGCTCACAGCTGTCTGTGACTCCAGTTCCAGGGGCTCTGATACCCTCACACAGACATACATGCAGACAAAACACTAATGCACATAAAGTAAAAATTAAAAAAAAAGGGCGGTGGTGGCACACGCCTTTAATCCCAGCACTTGGGAGGCAGAGGCAGGCGGATCTCTGTGAGTTCGAGGCCAGCCTGGGCTATCAGGTGAGTTCCAGGAAAGGCACAAAGCTACACAGAGAAACCCTGTCTCGAAAAAAAAACAAAAAATAAAAATAAAAATAAAAATAAATTTAAAAAAAAGATTAAAAGAAAAACTAAGTCCCCAGAAGAGTTGTTCCTAACCACAGATAGAGAAGGTTGCAGACTTAGAGCCATCTCACCCTGTAGTTTCATCCATCCCCTCATCCTCCAGGTGGGAAAACCAAGACCCTGAGCAGCTCAGTAAGGATGGTAGGAATGAACAACAGTCACTGAGCCAGACAGGCCTGAGTTTTCAATCTAGATTCAGCCCTTTACAGGTAGTGTAAATTCCGACAGAAACAACTAAGCTCTCTCATCCTCCATAGACTCTAAATGATGTATTTTTAATAGACCCGTTTGGCATTTCCTGAAAGTAGATCCCCTTGATACACTTGTTTTATTGGATATCTCAACTGGTCCAATAAGTTTGGAAAATACTGACTTAAAGTTAAGCCAGAGGGTGGTGGCGGCACACGCCTTTAATCCCAGAACTTGGGAGGCAGAGACTGGTGGATCTCTGTGAGTTCACTGCCAACCTGGTCTACAGAGTGAGATCCAGGACAGCCAGGGTTACACCATGAAACCCCGTTTAAAGAAACAAACAAAACAAAACAAACAAAAAAACAGAGTTAAGCCAATCCTCTATTTCAAAACCTTCAGAATCTCTAAAATGTTAATTGTATCAAAAATCTCCAGGGGATTAAGAAGCAAGTGGGGAGCAGTTTCATGAGAAAGTGAGTACAGTTCTGCTTACTGCATTGTAGTGGTGTGTTTTCTCTCAACGTTTCTATAAACCAACCCATCCACCCCTCATTTCTACAGTCTGGATATTCAATGACTCCCAAAGACTATGTGTAGCTAGAGTTTTCTCCAGTCCTGCCCAGCCCCGTGGACCCCACAACTGCTTATAAAATAATCACTCACTCAGAAGATCATATTAATTAAACTGCTCGGCCATTAGCTCAGGCCTACCACTGACTAGCTCTTACACTTAAACTAAGCCCATTTCTGTTAATCTGTATGTTGCTACGTGTTCCGTGGCTTTACCTGCTGCCTTTACATGCTGCTGCCTGGACAGCAGGCTGACCTCTCCTTCCCTCAGCCTTCCACTTCCCAGACTTCTCCTCTGTCTTTGTCCTGCCTATACTTCCTGCCTGACTACTGGCCAATCAGCATTTTATTTATCAATCAATCATCCACAGCAGCTATGTGTTGAGGCTCTAGTCACCAGTGTGGTAACTTCAGTCCATGATGGGAACTTTAAGATATGGGGCACTGGCAGTCTTCTGGCCCTTTCATGTGTGCCGTTGAAAGAGACATTAGACCTCAAGGCCCTTGCTCTTTCCCTTTTATCATCCCTCTGATGAGTTGAGCTGTTTTACTCCACTCTGTGCTCTGACTACGAGGTGTCGCCACAGTTCCCGTGACAGTGAGAAAGATGGACTGTGAACTAAAATCTCCCATGCTGCAGTAACTCTGTGTCTCATCTCAGATATTGGTTATAATAACAGGAGCTGACTAGCACAGCACTTTGTCAATATTTTCATGTACAAACCATAATACAGACCGTGATCCTGTACATTCTGCTCTGAGACATTTCCTACTGCCCTTTCCAGTCAACTTTACCAAAGGAACCACCGTTCTGACAGCTGTAACTTTTAATTACTTTTGTCTACTAACATACTACAAAGCTGGGCATGGTGATACAGGCTTGTGGTCTACGCTGCTCAGAAGGCTGAGACAGGAGGATCACAAGTTCAAGCCCTCTGTAACCTATAGAATCAACTCAATGACAGCCTGGGCAACTTCAGGAGATTCTATTTCTAAATAAAATCTAAAAGGACAGTCAGGACTGTTTCTCATGGCAGAGCCCTTGCCAGGCATGCATCGAGAACCTAGGCTCAAATATCAATACAAACAAAGGGACAAAATTATATAAAATAATTGTGGTTCAAAGCTCCCATGTTTGTTGATTTACTGCTGAATTACTTGTTTTACTGTTTTATATACTTTATTAAAAGTCATACTTGACATGCAAGTTACACTTGATTGAAGATATATTACTTTATATATTTTGAAATAATATATATACATATATTTATTAAAGTGATTGCCAGGCTCAAGAAAATTAGCATATTTATCAGCCAGTGTTCTCTACTGCCCTGCCTGGCCCCTTGAACCTGACCCTTCTAGGAAACCATGGATATACATTTTGCCAATATACATTTGTTTGCAGGTTTTCAAATTCTTCTACAAATAAAATTGTGTAATAAGTACTAATTTGACCAATTTCATTCATTTAGAAAAAAACTATTGCTACTCATTCATGCGTGGTGAGTATTAGTAGTTCATTCTCTTTTTGCTGCATGGTTTTCCATTGCATGGGTAATTGATGACATGTTTATTAATTCACATGGTAAGAGTTGGGATGCTTCCAGTTGTATGAGCATCTAGGTACAAGTTTCTGAATGCATATCTGCTTTCATGCCTCATAGGTTATATCCAAGTAAATAACAGTTGAGTTATATGGTCTTCATATGGCAGGTTGTGTGTGTGAGGCAGGGGATTGCTTACTTTTCAATGCCAATGCATTTTTCAAAGCTCTGTCCCACTTTGTATTCCCAAAAGCAGTGAATGGACATTCCAATTTTCTCACAACCCCTCCAAGACTTAAACTAATTACTTTTATATTTCACATATTCTAAAGGTTTTGGAGTGGTACATCCTTATAGGTTTAATTTTCATTTCCAAAGATTGATTCAGTGATACTTTTCACATGTCTCTTGCCAGACAAAACTTGGTAAGCTATCTGTTAAAATGTTCCATAATCCTGTTGCATTTTTACTTCTGTTTGAATTTTAAGAGTTCCACATACATTCTGGATACAAGTCCCTTATGAAATGTATCGTTGTTGCTCAGTTTCTTTCAGTTTGTAGTTAGTCTTTTCAATTTCTTTTAGAAATTTTGAGAAACAGAGCTTTATATTCTAACAAAATCCAATCAATCCATTCATTTTGCATGAATCATGCTTTTGTTGTCATAGCTAACAGATCTTTGCTTACCTCAAGGCCATAAATATTTATACTCCGTTTTCTTTTAGCAGTTTCATTGCTTGGGGTTGTACATTTAAGTCTACGACCTACTTGAATTTGCAGGGAATCATGGAGTTGGTCTGGTCTAACTGCCTTGAGAGCCATGCATCCTAGGTTTTTCAGGTAAGAGTCCATGGCCCCTGAGGCACTGTGTGCCTTTCAGTTCCTGAGAAACCAAGGTACTCTCTCAGGCAGTGAAACATCCAGGTTGCATTGTGTTTCTTCAAAAGTCAAGGAAGCATATAGAAATTTGACAGGACAACTGGTCTTGGGCATTAATCTTGTGTTTTCTATACAACTTGTATACACCATTGTATCCTGGGAACTATAGATCGTAACAATTGCCATTATATTCTATTTCTGGTAAAGCTATAAAAAGTCTGATTGTGCAGAGCAGTGGTGGCACATGCCTTTAATCGCAGCACTCAGGAGGTAGAAGCAGGCAGATCTCTGTGAGTTCAAGGCCAGCCTGGTCTACAGAGAAATCCAGTCTCAAAAAAAACAAAAAGAAAAGAAAAAAAATTGTCTGATTGCTTGCAATAAACTTATCACAGCCTTAGTCTTACTATGGTCTCTCCAACCCAGGCCTGGCTTTTCTTTCTCACCAACGTATAGGTAACCTTGGCCCAGTAATTCAATGCTGGTGCTAACATGAATTAATTTTTGATATGGATAGTATTACATCTTTTGCTTATGGATATCCAAGTTTCTAAAATCATGTGTTAAAAGTACTAACCTTTCTACACTATGTTGCCCATGGCAGCTTGGTTAAACTCATTGTACATATGCTTGGATGATTATTTCTGAACTCCATTCTCTGAAATTGTTTTATCTGTATGTCCATAGACCATGACCTTACAAATTTGAGATCAAGTAGTATTTATTCTGCAACTTTGTTCTGCTTCATATTGTTTGACTTCCAAGTCTTCTGGATTTCTACGTGAACTCTGGAATCACCTTGACAAGCCCAGCAAGTAACTTTGAAACGTTGAATAGGATTGTCCGTAAACTTACAGCTTTGAAGAGAAGAAATATTGAGTCACTTTGTGCCTGGGTGACCTTCCCAGTGTAACATTTTCCTGTTCCATTCATTTAACTTTAAATTTCCTATTTCTTTACAGCCAGTTAATATTCTATTGTGTATATAGCCCAAGATTTCATTTTCCATTTGCCAGCTGATAGCCAGCTAAGTTGATCATATTTCCTAGCTATTATGATTTTAAAAAGACACTGAACAGTTGCAATGTTTCAGATTTTAAATTATGGTCTTTAATTCATTTTGAATTGTATGTGTGCACACACACACACACACACGCATGCACAAGTGCACATGCAGGATAAAAGGTATGGAACTAATTTCATTCTTGTGCATATGGACATCCAGTTTTGCCCACACTATTTGCTGAATAGGCTTTTTTTTAAATATATATATATTTTTTTATTTTATAATTAACTTAATATCACATATCAACCATGGATTCCCCCTGTCCTCCCTCCTCCCACCCCCCAGCCCTTCCCCCCAACACCCCCATTCCCACCTCCTCCAAGGCAAGGTCTCCCCTGAGTAGTCAGCCCAGTTTGATAAACTCAGCCGAGGTAGGTCCAGTCCCCTCCTCCCTAGACCAAGGCTGAGCAAAGTGCCCCAGCATAGGCCCCAGGCTCAAAAAAGCTAACCAACTGTCCCACAGGCTTTTTTTTCAGTGTCTATTTTCAAGACATTTTTCAAAATTTATGTGGCTACAGCTGTGTGGTTTTATTCCCAGGTCCTCCAGTATGCTCCTTTAGTGTACATGTCTGTTTTGGACCAGTATCATGTTTATCATCATGACTGTGAAGTATCAATTGAGGCCAGGTATTGTGATATCTGCAGCAGTGTTTTTATACTTGGTATTGGTTTGGCTATCTGTGGTCCTTGTAAAACAGAAAACTTTGAAGTGACATGGACAACCTTTCAGGCCATAGTCAGACTCATTTCTGTTTTACCCAAGCCTGGTACTTGGGACTGGAGATGAGCAATTGCAAAAGACCTCCTTAATATAGAAGGTCTTGTTTTACATAAAAGAGAAGGTGAATTTATATCTGTGCATCTGATTTTCCATATCTACTCCTTGTATTCTTTAAAGTTTTATGCATTCATCTGTCTAAAATTGTTATTTCTTTACAGATCAATATCTTCATATTTCTGCATTTGATATCATATTCTAACTTCTCCCTATAAAATAGTAACTAAGTTCCAATTCTGTATTGACCCATGCATAAAACTGTCAAGCAGCTAATTAGACTAAGATTCACCAATCTAGTTAACATGTGTGGATAGCCCTTCTTATTTTAAACTAAACAAATCCCAACAGCCACTACTATTATTTATACTCACTACTGTAGTGAGAAAGAGAACTCAGAAGTTCAGTTACAGGAAGTTGATCCACAAGAAGCTGGTCAAGGGTGGAGAGAACACTCCACCAGAAACTCCAGCAACTGCCCCAGCTTTCCCAGTCCACTTCTACAGGATATTCTTGCATCTGATTTGTATTTCTCTGCTATTTGTCTTTTACTTGGACGCCTCCCCTGAGGGATCACTCCGCTCTGCACAGAGACTCCAATGGGAACTCCACTTTGCTGCCTTAAAGGGCCTCCCAGGCAGCTTCTGTTGGATATTTTGTGCACCTGTCTTGACGGTGTTTTGCTTTCTATCATCTGCCACTTGATATTTAGTCTTTTGGTTTGCTGTATACTTAGCAGTTTGCTTTCTATTGCTGTGATCAAAACCATGAAGAATAGCTATTTGGCAAGGAAAGGATTTCTTTAGCTTACAAGTCTCCATCATAGTCCATCCCTAAAGGAAGTCAAGATAAAAACTTTGATATAAAAAAAAATCCTCTACCCTTTACACACAATCTGTAGTTTGTCATCACCATCTCCTGAAAATTATTGTATTTATTTTTTACTAATATGTATACTAAAAGTATCAATTTAAATACAGTCACCAGAGTGCTCTAAATGCACTTACATTTATCAGACTTTCATATTTTCAGGTATACTCTATTAACAAGTTTCTTTCTATTTTGCATTTCTTCAATGAGTCTGAAGATGATGTCTTCTCTTAGCTTTTGACTAAAAATGCTTCACTTCTGAAGGTCAGTTAAGAGAGAGTAGTACAATATATTCAAAGTGCTGAGTAAAACCCTGCTTATCAAGAATATTCCATTCAAAACAACTGGATAGTCCTTCTAAGCATTTTCATTAAGTTTTTTAAGACACAATAAATAGAAATCACTGTTGATATATATATATATATAATCATATATGCACATGTACATATACATACATACATACATATGTGTGTGTGATACTTTTGTCTTTCCATCATCCTCTTTCTTTTGTTCAGTTGCTTTATATAGTGGGGGTTGTATGCACAATTTACTGTTTACATGGTTTCATACATTATCTTGATGTAAAGGAAAGTTTGCATATGTTGATGGAGATAGCATAAGCAGAATTCCTTCACAGGATAAGACTTCTGGAAGCTGATGCTGAGCCAACATCAAGCAAATTGCTTCATTCATTCCAGAACACTCATTACCAGAAGAGAAGTTAAAAAGGAGAAGCAATTTCTTCTAACCAGAGGTTTTTTTTTAAACATGGGAGGACATTTGATGTATCAACTTGACTAAATGAATGAAAGGAAGAATATGGATGGAAGACCTAAACTACTGAACTTCCTTATAGTTTTTAGTATATGCATGGACTATTCCTGATAGCCTGTGTGATGGATTTCACACTTGCGTATTTATCCCTTGCAGTTATCTAAACAAGTTCTTGAAATCTATCTATCATATCTACCTCATGTCTACTAATACTTCAAGTTTCCATGGAGTTCATGTACAGAGAATGCCTCACCAATTACCCTTCTAAGCACTAGGTACTCTAGCATGTTTTTACATGTATCATCATTTTTATCTTCACACATCATTCATTATTTTACAAGTAAGCTTCCTAAAATTTTATTTCTGTCACTTTTTCTGTGGTCTAAGTGATTTAATCTTCCAGAGCTTCCGGAAACTTCATTGTAGAATCTGACAACTTTTCAAAGTTTTTTGAAGATGACAGGTATGTAGGGGAAAAGATTTTGAAACTTGTCTTCAGTTTCCACTTCTTTAATTTAGAAATGTTTCAGTGATTTCCAACCCAAAAAAGGCCGTGGAACACAGATGTTTGGACTAAATCCTTCATTTAATGTCTCAAAAATACTCAGTATCTACTACATTTCAAATAGCATGTACTAGCTAAAGAAGTACTTAGTAACCTCCAGTGTAAGAGACTGCAATGAGCCATTCTATCAAGGCATAGTAAAGGCTGCCCTGAGTGGAGAGGAAATGAGCTATTTATTACATTCAATGGTTGTGTACATCTTTAGTACATCTAAGGAATGCCTTTCGTAAATGACTATATATTGTTGTCCTATACATTTAAAAACATAGAAGGGAGAGAGCAAAGGCTTGATGGTTAAAGTGTACAAGCATGTGGACATGCGTTTTCCAGACCTGCCAGCCCCCAAAGAGAAATTTATGAATGATAACATATGCCTATAATCCTAGTGGATTCTCAGTGGTAGAATCAGTGGGATCCTGGGGGCTTCTGTTGATCTCCTCATTAAATGAGAGCCTGAGCCTCGAAAAGTAAGGTGTAGAACACAAAATGAAGATACCAGCATCAATCCCTAGCATCTATGCACACACCCATATACACCACAGAGACAGAGAAAGACAGAGAGAGAAAGACAGAGACAGAGAGACAGAGATGGAGAGACAGAGATAGAGAGGCAGAGAGAAAGAATCAAGTAGAAGGCTTCTTAGTGTAACAGAAGAGAAGAGTGTTCTTGGCAAAGAGAAATTTCAAAGGAATAAAATCTCAGGATAAAGGAAGGAAAAATAGCATATCTCTAAAAAATAGCATATCTCTATTTCTATAGGGACTGTGCACAGGAGAGAATGGGTGGAGGAGAGTGGGAGGAAAAATTATTTGTGATGTGAACTCTGTCCTGAAGAAGGGCTCTCTGGTAGCTCCAGGAGCACAAAGCTGTGATCAGACTTGTAGTGTAGGGAGTTTGTTTTTGCAGAGTGGAGGTTCATTGCAAGGGCCATGCTGGAGGAAATGAGACAAGTTGGGAGGTTGACCCAGTCAGCCAGGTGGGAAATGATTCCAGCTTGAACATATATGTGATGTGTGTGTGTGTGTGTGTGTGTGTGTGTGTGTGTGTGTGTGTCTGTCTGTCTGTCTATCTGTCTGTCTGTTTTCCCATTTCCCTTTTATATATCTTCTTAGTTTCTAATGATGTGATAAAACACCATAACCAAACACATCTTGGGGAAGAACAGGTTTCTCTCCCCTTACACTTACAGATAGCAGTCCATTACTGAGTGAAGTCAGGGCAGAAAGTGAAGTAGGGCAAGAACCTGAAGGCCAGAACTCAAGCAGACATCATAAAGAAATGCTGCTTATTGGCTTGTTTTTTTATGGTTTGCTCAGCCTGCTTCTTTTAGAACTTATGATCATCTGCCCAGGGTGACACATTCCCCCTAGCCTCGGCCAGCCCACATCAATCATTAATCAAGACAACACCCTACAGTGTTGCCTATAGGCAAGCTAGATAGAGACATTGCTTCAATTGAGATTCTTCTCCTAGATAACTCTAACTTGGGTGAAGCTGACAAAAATCTAGCCAGTAAACACACACACACACACACACACACACACACACACACACAAGGCTGAAGGAACAGAGTGATGCTTATATAACAGTAAGAAAGAGAATCTCTCAGACTTGGTTACTGGTCTAAGTGTGGATTGAGGAGGAAGAGAAAGGAATGCTGAAAGATATTGGGGTGTAGATGACAGTGATGACAATTTCTAAGATGAGGAAAAAAAAAACCTCACCCTTCTGCCTTTCTATAGCAACCCTAAGGGTCCAGATATCCCCTTTGTCTCCTCCACATACTAAAGAATCCTCAGAATTTGTGATAAATAATAAAACAGTCTTGGGTAGACCTTTCTCCATTAGACAAGTGATTTAGGAGTGGGCCCTAATTTGTGTTATCAGAATTTAGCATTGGTTACTTATCAGGATTCTGTGTAGAAGTGGATATATGAATGTGACCAATATTGATTGACTTTTATTCTGTCTCCTGCGATATCTTTAAAGGATATTTGGAGTCTTTCCTAAAGAAATAAATGGCAATACTGTGTTCAGGACATAGATATTCACTGGGTATGGTGGTTTGCCCCTTTAATCCTAGCACTCAGAATGCAAAGGCAAGCAGAGCTCTGTGAACTCAGAATCTACATAGTGAGTTCTAGGACAGTCAGTGCTCTGTGGAGAGACCCTACCTCAAAAAACAAGTAGTCATAGGTATTGGAGCTGGAGAAAGGGCTCAGCCTGAGCAGTTAGGAGATCTTGCTTACTGTTCTTACAGAGGACCTGAGTTCAGTTCCCGGCACTCATGTCAGGTAGCTCACAGCCTTCCCCAAAACAGCAGTTCCAGGGAATCCAGTGCCCGTTTCTGGACTCTGTAAACAACTGTACTTGTGTACCTGCCCCCCACACACATATGAACATATGTACACATAATCTTAAACATTCTTAAAAAGGGTTAATATATATGTGTGTGTGTGCCTTTGGTTCTGCGGGTGGTTGAGAGACATTACTATGTACTGTGTTGTTTCCACCGCTACTGGATGTCAGAGGAAAAACTCTGCTACTGAATGAATGAACCAGCTTCGCAGGAGGGGCTGTCCCTAACAAATAGCAGTAGTCTAGGAGTGTGGGAATAATGACAGGGTCGGGCACTGGGGAAGAGAAAGAACCAAGGATCACACACAGAAGAAAAGTGAGTAGATCAAATGATTTTCTTCCTGTCCACTTCTTTTCACGTTTCTCATTGTAGTTAAAAACACAAGACGTACAGACAATAGCCAAATCCTCCATTACCTGAAAAGGCACCAACAGTTCCGTTCCCAAGAAACCCTCTGAATGTCAACAAACATCAAATGAGGGCTCTACTTTTCTGATCTTCCTTGTATGGGAAACATATCAACTGTTTCTACCTAGCCTTGAGGGAAGCTGTAAGCTTTCATTTAAAAAAAAATATGAAAGATGCAGTACGTAATGTCCCAGTCAAACACATTCTTGTTGAGGGTGCTTGTTTTGATTGTGTTTATTTATTACAAGCATGAACACCCTCAGCCCACCTGCCCTGTGTAGCCCAGAGTGGAGAAGCTGCTGTCCTTAGACACATCTGTGGCTCCCAGAATCGTCAGAACGAAAAAAAATTGCAAAATTCAAGATATTGAAGCCCAAACTACAAAGAAATATAAAGGACTATGCTGGCATTAGAAAACTCAGTGCCGGGTGTTGAAAGCAAGAGGTGGACAAAAATCTATTACAACAAAATAATAAAGTCTTTTCTTAAAGTTTAAGGGGAAAATCGTCTTGTTTTGTGAAAAGATGGCGAGACGTGATCATTGATCTTTTTAAGAGACAACAAAAAAATTGGCCGTCAACTGAATAAAAGAAAATGAAGTTCCATTAATACAATCTGTCGAAAGACAACTCAGATAAATTGATCAATGCAGAAGAAATCATTTCTAACCTTTCCCCCTATTTGGAGAGGATGTTTTTTTCAAGAGAGTAAACAACATACATCATCAACTTCAAGTGATTTTTAGATGGCTTTTCCTGCAATAATGGAAATGGAGCATTTCTGGAACTAAGCATGTAATGCATTTTTTTTTAGTAGTATCAGACTGAGAATATCAATATATCTGAATAGATTTGGACACATTTTTGGTGACTTTCTGTTGTAGTTTCTTCTTTAATTTGTTCTTTGGACTGCTTTTAGAAAATAGCAAAGTATAAGCCACAGCGTGGCCCCATTACTGAGTCCAGGATCAGCCATTAAAGAGACTGTCTGCATGAAAAGATAAATCACATTATACATATAAGACTCTGCATAAAACTTTGTAAAGATTTATTTTGTTTTAAATTATATGTTTTTTTGTGTCTGTCTGTGTATGAGTAGGTGTGGTACACAGTGAAGATGCCCAAGGAAGCCAGAGGTTTTCGATCGCCAGGATCTGGGATGATAAGCAGTTATGAACCATCGACTTTTGTTCTGGGAACCAAACTCACATCCTCTAGTAGAGCAGTATGTACTCTTACCTGTAAGCCATCTCTCAGCTTCCTATACTAAAATCTTCAATGAGCTCTTTTTCTCAATTTGAAGAGCAAAAGAAAATTAAATTGTTTGATAGGTATCTCCTTCCTAAGGAAAATCAAATAAAAAATAATTGCCACATGTCCCTCAATTTAAATAAGCCTCAGGGTTGGGGACATGGCTGTCATAGGGCACTTGTCATTTGTGAAATCACAAGTTCAATTCTTAGCACTGAAAACAAACAAACACCAGGCAAGGGAGTGGGAAAGTGAAGGGGAGAGGAAGGCCAGAAAAACATTAATAAAATCACGTAGATAGAGGTAGGTGCGTCTATGTGCCAGGGCCTGTGCTCAGCATGCATGAGCCTCTCATTTTCCTGATTTTGATTTTTCTTAAGGCTATAAGAAAAAATAGAGTCACAGACACTGCCCACCAGCTCTCTCTATCTATGTGTGTGTGTGTGTGTGTGTGTGTGTGTGTGTGTGTGTGTGTTGGGGTTCTAATACCTTATGATATTTGTTTTGTTTTACTACACAGAAGTGATTATGTGTAGTTTATTGTGAATTTCAGATAGCTCAATTATTATATGTATACTTACTGCATGGTTTTTACATGAGTGACCACTATAAGAAAGTTGTTACCACAGAGCCTTAATTTATTAAAATTATATTCACAAAATGACAAAATGCTATCTCAGTTTGTAAATCACATATTTACCAACAAGTTTGTAGGTATTTAACTATTTCCTATATTTTTTTACTGAAAAAAATCATTTATACAATAGATTCTGATGAACATTCTCCTTCCCAAATGCCTTCTATATCCTCCGTATCACCACACGTATGCCCTTTCTTTCTCTATCTCTTTAGAAACAAATAGGCAAACAACAACATAATAAAAAGAGGAAAAAAAAGAAGAAAAATCACAAGAAATACACATACACAAAATTATAAAAACAGAAACTCAGAAAATATGACGTACAAGAAAAAAAAAAAAAAACATGCACTAAAAATGTCCAAATGAAGCAGGAGACAGAGAGCATACAAATGAACTTGTTTCTGTTGGCCATTTACTTCTGTGTGTAGGGCCTGCCCTTAAGTATGGTTAACACACACCAGCCCTTGCCTTTTCTAGATGCTCCATTTCCTAGAGAATATTGGAACGTATCTTTAAGCACAGAGTTAACCTCTGTGGTTTATATGTGTCTGCAGTTATTTATGAAGGACCCATTCAGACTCCCAGTAAATGCACACAACTCCTTTCCCAGAGAACATTTGTTCCAGCTGACACCCTGTCCTGGATTGGCTCCCTACCGCTGTGATAAACACCATGACCAGCAACTTGGGAAGGAAAAGGTTTA
The DNA here is from genome assembly GCA_902168405.1 of Peromyscus aztecus. NCBI lineage: Eukaryota > Metazoa > Chordata > Mammalia > Rodentia > Cricetidae > Peromyscus > Peromyscus aztecus. The sequence goes on along the minus strand of CABHPQ010163653.1, from coordinate 3,702 downwards.
TTTCATACTGCAGGTCACAATCCATCACTGAGGGCAGTCAAGGCAGGAATGCAAGGCAGGAGCCTGGAGACAGGAGCTGAACCAGAGGCCATGGAGGGGTGTTGTTTATTGGCTTGAGCCATTCTTATACCTCCCAGGACCTCCTGCCAAGGGGAAGCCCCTCCATGGGCTGGACCCTCCCACAGCAATCATCAATCAAGAAAATGCCACCACAGACTTGACGACAGGCCATTCTAATGGAGACAGTTTCTCAATTGAGGTTTCTTCTTCCCAGATGACCCTAATCTGTGACTAGTTGACAGAAATGTTAACCAACACACATTTCAAACAATTACAAAAGTAAACATATCAGGGAACCCACAACAGAGCAGGACAAGGACAGTTTGGGAGCCTCTGCAGATGACGTCACCTGAGATGCCTACTATCCTTTAGCTCTAACAAAATTCCTCTTCTGGGAAATAGTCCAGTGTCTACACAGGTGCAAGACTGTGTCATGGCTAGGGTGATGAATTCAGCACACTCAATCTTTTAAACAGGAATTACTCTAGAAACCAAACTGACCTTTTTAGAGTGAAAGACTAATTGAGGTTGTAGTTAACTAATGAATGGCACAATTATGTTAGCAACCTCCGATGTGCATTTTAGGACTTGTTAAATACTTCTAGAATATTCTTTTCGCCTTTTTCCTCCTCTGTTTCCTTCTCCTTCTTTCTCTCCTCCTGTTTGCTTTATTGTAGTAATGTGAAGGGAAAGGGAGCCATAGAGATGCAAAGATCCATAAAAACAGAGGAGAGCAGCAACTACAATAATTCCCCGAATTCCTAGGAACCTGAAGAGTAACCCTCTTCATAAGTTTTTCTCACATTGGGGGGTGGTGGTGCATGCCTTTAATCCCAGCACTCAGGAGGCAGAGCCAGGCAGATCTCTATGAGTTCGAGGCCAGCCTGGTCTACAGAGCGAGATCCAGGAGAAAAAAAGCATTTCTCTCAGCCTAGCTGGTCAATACAAGATTTTTATTGTTCAGATAAAGCTTGAGCAATGTTTCAGTTTATATGGTTCGTAATGCTATGGCAGGAAAGCTTTAGCATCTGTATCCAGAAGTCCCAGCACCCTGAAGGTCCCTGCAGGTTTCTGTTTTCTTTTTCCTTGTGAAGATCCACCTAGGAAAGCACTGAGGACTGTTTTGCTCATTTCGGGGAGGAGAGAATGTGAAATCATTTTCATTTCTTCCCTACCACTGGGGATATTATTAAGCACAACTGAAGCTTTTAGGAAATGTAATCAGAGGGGAAAAAAACTATTTTGAGGAAAACTGCTAAACGTAAAGAATTTCACTATTGTTCACTGTAGGTCATGGAATCAAGTTCACCTCTGTCTTGTATCTGGCTTGCCTCACAGACCACAACTCATGCTCTACCTGTCAAAGTCCTTCTCTCCTCCAGTGTCCACCTTCAAAGCTGCACTATGGCAATATGCAAAAGGCATTCCCATAAAGACAGAATGTGATTTGCTGTAGGGAATGTTCACCTGGTTACTGACTGGAGAGCACGCATGCCTACTCTTTATTATTGTTTTTAGACTTTATTATAAAAATCTAATAAAATATTCCAACCATAAATGGATGAATAAGGATTTCTGTAGTTTATTCCATTTCCTTTCATTTATTCTGTTTGGAGGGCTATGTTACCAAATTTATACATCTGTCACATCTCAGGTAAATTTGTAGCACTTATGAGAAAAAAAATGAGTACAAACATTATTCTGGAAGATTCAAATTCAATTATTGTGTGTTTTATAAAGCTGGAGGAGATTTAAATGGACTAAGCCCACAAGGAATAGCAGGGAAATGAGTAATTATCATGCAGTGAATGTTTATCTTGTAAACATTCACCCCAAGTACTGTGGGAGGGACTGGAAACTGACTGCAACACTTGATGTTCATACACTCCATACTAGTCCCACATCATCTGTGCTTTAAACATAAACCAATCTGACATCATGGAAGTTAATAAATTTGCTTAGGCAGTGAGGGAATAGAGCTGTATATCCAAGTGAGGGTGTGTCCTCACTTGGTTATGTATAGACGTATGTACATACATTTACTTACGTGTATACATGCATGTAAAGAGAGGAAGAGATGTACATGTGTATGTATGTGGCGCTATTTGAAAAAGTTTAGGAGGTCTGACCTTATTGGAGGAAATGTGTCCCTAGGGGTGGGATTTAAGATTTCAAAAGCCCACACCAGGCCCAGTAGCTTCTTCCTGCTGCCTGTAGATCTGGATATAAAACTCTCAGCTACTTCTCAAGCACTGTGTCTGCGTGTATAATAGAATAGTGACTAAGACACTGAGAAATATATAAAAGACTAAAAATTAGGTATCATAAATCATAAAATACCAGGCTATAATTGTGTGTGCTATCATGAAATAGCATAACATATGCACTATTATTAAAAAAATGTTAACATCAAGGGGGCAATGAGATAGCTCAGCTGGAAAATGCGCTTGCTATCAAGACGGATGATGTGTGTTCAGTTCTCAGAACTCACAAGCGGAAAGAGAAAAACAGCTCCCCCCAAAACGACAGACTCCAAAAACAAAAACAGTACCAGGCATGAGAAACCGTCTTTTGAATAGTTGGTCAGGGTAATCCAAATGACTTCTCAAACAATATAGATTATCAATACATCCCTTAGTTGCCTCTCAGAAGTTGAGGGTGAGCCCCTGTTGCTGAAGACATTATACACTAAGGACATAGGTTTGGATGATTTGAGCTGAACCTAACCTGGAAGCCTATTTCCTGTGGTCTAGCTTCAATTGTACAAGAAAACACTAAGTAAGGAGCCAAGTATGGGGAGTGACTAAATAGTCCAGGCCAGCTGCAACGTTTATGAAATACTACAATTATAAACATGGAAAGATATGAATAAGGGTGCAAAAAGTTGCACTCCCATGTCAGTGGCAGCTAATAGTTGTTTAATTGGTCTTAAGGGCCATCAGCTGGAGAAAAATCATGCCTGATACTGGAAGCCGTCAGCTTCTTGGGATTACTGAAATCATGGACCTTAAGAAAGAATCTATTGCTTTCACTTTAATAGACAAGGATAACTCATCTACATATTCTAAATCTTGACCTTATAACCTTAGGTAAGTATAGCTACCATACTTCATCAAAGAAGCCCCTCTTTACAGCAGATGGAGACCATAAGAGAAAGAAAAAAAAGCAAAACACTGGGCACAATGCTGAAATCAGTAGGTTATGGGAAGTCCAGGCCCAATAGATACATCTCTATCACAGCACCTGCATCTACAGTCCAGGGAACACTAGAAAAGAGGGGCAAGAAGATTGTAAGAGCCAGAAAGCCAGAAGCCCACTGTGAAACAGTCTATCATAGAAATGGCAGCATAAACAATGGCAGAAAAATGCCAATATCAATAGGCATGCTAATTTTGAAGGGGCAATATTTTGTGGACTCCCATTCCTAGACAAAGAACCACAGGCAGCTAATGACTGCTGGGAGAAAAAAATAAACTTCTTCCAGGAATAAACTCCATTATTAGTTGTTTAATGCAGAGTGGTCAGCTTTGAAATTATATGCATACCACCAACAAAACCAGACTAAGCAAAATATATAGAGACATGTGCATACATGTACAAGCACACACACACACACACACACACACACACACACACACACAC
>CABHPQ010163650.1:0-10980 GCA_902168405.1 Peromyscus aztecus | reverse complement strand
ATGAGTGAGATTCAGCAAAACTAAACACATATTCATCATCTCAAAAGAGACTCTTGTGTGAAAATAACTATGAGTATTAGGAAGAGACATTCTGCCTATGTACCTACTAGTAAATTCTTTAAGGTGATTGTTTAGCTATTTTTGAATAGCATGGTTAAGGCAACTGAATCATGAATTTTAAAGGAAAATACAATAGCATATATATTTTTTCAGACTATTTCTACGAATGTCCGATGCAATCACAGTGAACATAGAGGAGAAGTGATAGTTCAGGCATTTATTTTCATATGCTTTTAGAGCATCAAGAACTTACTTTGTGGCAAGTTAGAGAATTTAATATAAACTTACTGTATATTATTCATTTTAACTTTAAAATGAATAGTATGTTCCATATATTCTGCAAATGCTCTGAATCTTCATAGCAATCATCAGATGTAATTTGCCAGAGGGATTGTTTGTTTATACAGTTCCAGCTCATTTTACATTTCTGAGTTGAAGGAGCAATTAGGTGTGTCACTTCACAAACAAAATTTCAATTATTCTAGCTCCTCTCTTGAAATACATGATGAGAATTTCTCTGTAGCTGAAAAAAAGGATTCTTCTTGTGGCATTCATTATTCTCCATAAGTTGGAATTTGATTGACAGATAAAAGAAAAGTTACCCTTTTATATGTATTTACTCTCTACATTTCCAACATATTGTACATTAAATGTGAGGGATACACAAATACTTGTACTGTATATTGTTTATCATGTCAGCATTGTTTATTTATAGTGCAATAAACAGGAAATTAAATTATTGATATGTGTACCCTACATTGGAATTGGGTTCCCAATTTTGCGTATAATTTTCTACTATTTGTCAAAACCATGTTGAAAATATTCTAGTCATACATGTTTCCCATATGGATGTATAGTGATGAGAGGGAACCAAAGTAATCATTCAGTCTCTATTTGGATTGTATCTAATCTCCAAACTGTGAGCCTACCTGAACAATGCAGGAAGGATTCACTTATTTTTTTCACATAATTACACCAGCTTGTATTGTCTATTTAAAATTTTATTACTCATTTGAAGATTTCACAGAATGTATTATGATAATATTCACATACTACCAACAAACTTCCCCAGATCCATGCCTCTCTCCCAATCACCCTACTTTGCTTCATCTTTTTTTTTAATGCGTTAAGGCCAATTTGTACTGTCATATGCTCTTGAATATATACCCTTCCACTGGACAATGGTTAAGCCAGCAAAATGCTGTATTTAAAAAAAGTGTAAACTGGCTCTCCATCTTTCAGTATCTATCAATTGTCAATATTAGTCTAGTTTCTAGTCATCTTCTTTGTTGAGAAAACTTTGGAGGAAGTTTTTTTTCTCCTTTCTAAATAGTGTGGTTTTACATAGAATGATAAGAGGCTTGTGACTAAATAAAGCCTTCTAGGTTGAAAGTTTACAATGCCACTTTACTTTCACAGATGGGAGGAGAAGATAATGTGTTGTATCCCAGAGACAAACCTCACCCGATTAACTCTAGGTTTTCTACAGATTAAAAACAATAACCATGACTGATAAGTAGAGGCTTCCCAAGGACATGAGAAAATGTAGCATCATTGATGATGGCATAAAGTAACAATGGGTACTTTTTGAAATATAATGCAGTAAACCGTTGAAGATTTTATATAGAAAACTTCCAACAACTAAAGGGGAAAAAGCACAAATCTAAAACAACTAATTTGTTTGTTTTGGTAGTTTGTTTCTGTTTCTGTTAAGTTACATTTTATGGTCTGCGTGTTTAAAAGAATGAATGCTAACACAGACAAATGAAGGCATCTATCATCACAGTAGAGTTCAAATATTTAGAACATTTCACTAGGAATCATGATAATGTATTCTTCAGCTCTCATCTTTTATTCCCTCATTCTTACCTATTCCTAAATCTACATTCTATCACATACAGTTCCGGTTGACCTTTTCATATAAATGAGATAAACTATTTTTTGCTCATTTATGTCATTCTTATATAATATAATATTTTCCTAGGGCCATGTACATTATCACACATAAAATTTATATCCCTGCATTTATATTGAAAACTTATTCTTCACACATTTGATTACAGTTTTCACTCCCCCATACCTCTGACATCGTGTGCACTTCCCCTCCAATCTGAACTAACACTGTTTCTTTCTCTTGATGGAAAAAAGATTCTTCTAAATGATAGTTAGAAAATAAGATAAAACTAAAACAAACAAATCAGAATAGGACAACATAATCAACCAAGCAGAAGAAATAAAAAACTGAGATACATAAAGATAATAAGACACACACATATTCTTATGCACAGGAATCCCACAAAACCACAAATGCCATAATACAAATTGGGGACCTGGGCTTAAAATAACTTTTAAAGCCCTGAAAAAATATTATGATATAATTAACCTTCAAATACCATTGATTTTATTTTGTTTTGGCCATCTACTGCTGAGCATCATGCTGGCCCTAAATATGGTCCATGTCCCCAGTGAAACTCTGTTGGAGAGAACTAAAATTTGTTTGCAGTAGATACTGATAGGAGATATCTCCTGAGTTTAGGATAGGAACTTTTATCCAATTCTCCACTGAGCAAATGGACTCCATCTGGCATAGATGTGTGCAGTCCTGTGTATACTGCCTCAACCTCTCTGAGTTCATATGTGCACCAGTCCTGTGCATAGACGTCCTTATTTCTTTTATTCTCTCCATTCACGCTATATCTTACAAATCTTTCCACCTCTTCAGCCATGGAGTTCCTTGAGCCCTGTATGGAATATTGTTGCATTTGATGGAGACACCACATTTAAAAATGGTGCAAGGTCTCTCAATGTCTGCACATTGACCAGCTGTGGGTCTCAGTATTGTCTACATATACTGGAGGAAGAAACTTTACTGATGATGTCTAAGCAAGGAACATATCTATGAATAAAGCAGAATGATGTTAAGAGACATTTTATGGCTTTGTTCCTTTATCAGAGCGGTAGTGTTTGGTTTTCCCCTAGGTCCCAGGCCTATCTGTTGTCAGGTTCTTGGCCGGCAGTGTGGTGTCAGACATGTATTTGGTCTCTTGGAATGCACTTTAAACTAAATCATTTATTATTTGGTTATTCCCACCAGCTTCGTGCCACTGTTTCACCAGCACATCTTGCAGGCAGTCACCATTGTAGATATTCAGGTTTGTGTTTATCTTGCTTGTTTTTCAGAGAACTTTGAGTACTATGAGCAGTAGTTAGCAGGCATAAAAGCTCTAGGTAGGCACCAGATTAATTTCTTCATTTTCACTCTGCTGTGTAGGTGTCATCTTCAGACTTAGGGCCTTATCCTCACTATATAGAGAGGATTGTACCTGGAGTTTTTTCCAGTCCTGCCCAGCCCCACAGACCCCACAACCACATACAAAATAATCACTCAGAAGCTTATATTAATTAAAACTGCTTGGCCATTAGCTCAGGCCTACCACTGACTAGCTCTTACATTTAAACACAGCCCATTTCTGTTAATCTACATGCTGTCATGTTTTCTGTGGCTTTACCTGTGTACCATTACATGCTGCTTCATGGATGATAGGCTTTCATCTGCCAACTCAGCACACTCAGTAAGATAGTATCTCCATGATATTGGCTGTGGGCAGGTCTGTGGGACATTTTCTTAATTAGTGATTGATGGGGGAAGGCCCAGTCCATTATGGGTTGTGACATCCCTAGACTTGTGGTCCTGGGATCTATAAGAAAGCAGGCTGAACAAACCATGGAAAGAAATCCAGTAAGCAGCACTCTTCTGAGGCCTCTTCAACACTTCCTTTCTCCAGGTTCTTGCTCTGTTTAAGTTCCTGTCCTGACTTTCTTCTATCATGAACAGAGATATGGAAGTGTGTGGCAAATATACTCTTTTCCCCTTCACTTGCTTTTGGGGTGTGATGTTTCATTGCAGCATTAGAAGCCCAAACTAAGACAATTCAGATATCTGGATCTTGAAGTAGATCTATACCAAGCTTCCAAAGGAACCACTGCACCGATCTTCATAGTGCAAGTTTACAATCCCATAGGCAATGGATGAGTCTGCCAATTAGTCTGCATTCTTGTACCATAAGCTATCACTTTTTGATTGATGTTGTTCATGCTGAATGTAATTGGATAAAATGTCAAAGTACATTTAATTTACAGTACCCTGATGAGTAAGGATTTTTCCCATTTTCCAGTCTGCCACTATGTCCCAATGATAGTGTCCTTTCCCATACAAAAGCTTTTCCGTTTCATTAGGTCTCATTTACTTATTGTTGTTTTGGTACATTTCAAATCAGTGTTCTGTTCAGAAAAAGAAACCTTTACCGAAACATGAGTTCAAGACTATACCCCAGTTTTCTCTTAAGAGATCCATCATAGCTAGTCTTACATTGTTGTTCACCCAGAGTTGAGTTTTGTGCTGATTGATAGATATGGATAAATATGTGCCCTTTTCCATGTATCTATTGAGTTTAGACAGCACCAATTGTTAAAGATGTTTAGCTTTTCCACTGTGTATTTCTGGCTTCATTATCATAAAGTGGATGTCCATAGGTGTGTATACTTAGTCTGAGGCTCCAATTCTTTTCTGTTTATCAACATGTCTGCTTTTGTGACAAGTTCATTCTTTTTATATTACTACAACTATGTAGTACATTGTGAGACCATAGTGACATTACCAGTAATTAGTTCATTATTTAGAATTGTTTCAGCTATCCTGGGTATTTCTGTATTCCATATGAAGATTAAAGGCTCCTTTCAAGTTCAAAAGTATCTAAATTGTATATTATGGTCTAGTCTACATTATATGGCCTACTAACATTTCACAGAAAAGTAATTACAGTGATTGAATGGAAGAATTCAATTTTAACAATGCATATCCATCTCCAGTATAGAATGGCAAGGGCCTATACAATGTCTCATAACTTCAGGTGTTTCTGAGAAAGAGATAATTGTAAGAAATAAAAGAATAAGACACTGCAAAAAAAACTGATTCAAACATGAGCATTAAACATTTATGGGATATGTAAATATTTCAATCAATTCCATAGCAGCTTCACAACCACAAGTTATATCTAGTGATTTAAATATGTATTTAGTCACAAAGCAATGCAGAAAATATGGATGAGGCTAACACTGCCTGGGAGTCCAGCTTCTAGCATTGCTCTAGACTTGTAAACAGAAGGCCTTCAGAGTAGTGGGATTTAAGGAATCTTTCTTATTTGAGGGTCTTTAAGAATAAGTTTCTATCTCAGGGAATCAGACTCATATACAGGATGTGAGGGTAATGCTCTTTATTTCTCTACAGCTTCAGTTTTTTCTCAAGCTCCAATTTTCTTGCTCCCATTGTCCTACACAGCTACATACACATTTAACAGGAGGGTTTTTGCAATCAAAAGAAAAGTTACAAAAGCTGCATCTAAAGGTCATAGCACATTCCTTGAGTAAATTGATAAGGAGCAGAGCCATTTACCAAGGCAACGCATAGGTGGGACATGGTGGCATTGAAAGCTTCCTAAACCTAAAAATATATTTTCTTATCCTGTTTGTAAGCTCAGATCATAAGGAAGGGAACTTGTACCCCTATATTCAAAGTTGTGAGCCCAGACCATCTTCTGTACCCTTAGCTAATTGTGAAAATTTTCCCACATAAATCTGTTTCTATCTGGATTGGTTATTTGATTAATTGTTATTTGGGACCTAAATAATAAACAGTTAGTTAACTGTTCCTTGAGCTTTATATCATAAATTGAGGTTAGAAGTTTGTAAAGAGTGTTAATTTTAAAAGAATTTAGTAGGGTTGGCCGCTGGTCTCTGTTATCATCCAGGCCTGTCTATAGAAACTGGCATAGTAATTTAGGTTGCTTTGTAACTAATAACCTTAGTTACATATGTCCAACTCTGTCCTTGTGCATATCTGTAAAGTTTTGACTTATGATATGTTTACAGAGACATTCAGTCTAGATTGAATTTGTTCTGAGGCCACAAATCAGCCAATTGTATATGGCTTGACTTAGAACTGAGAAGAAATTGCTATTTCCTTTATGCCAGTCTGAGCTAGTGATTAAAAAAATCAGGGCCATAGTTCATGTGTTTCCATTCGTTTGGCCACTTGTCCCTGTATTCCATCCATCCCTGGTCCCAACAACTCTTGCTCACATAAACCCTCCTTCTTCTCGCCAATTGGACTCCCGGATCTCCACCCGGATCCTGACCGTGGATATCTGCATCCAGTTCCCTCAGTCACTGGACGGGGTTTCTAGCACGACAATTAGGGAGTTTGGCCATCCTATCACCAGGGTAGGTCAGATTGGGCTATTTCTCGACTATTGCCAGCAGTCTATTGTGGGGACATCTTTGTGGATTTCTGTGGGCCTCTCTAAGACTTTGCTTCTTCCTATTCGCATGTGGTCCTCATTTACCATGAACATTCCTTGTGTTCCCTCTCTGTTCTTGATCCAGTTGGGATCTCCCACTCCCCCAAGTTCTCTTTCCCTCTCCCCTCGCCCCTCATTACCCCCACTCACTTCCAGACTGTTCATGTAGATCTCATCCATTTCTCCGTCATTGGGCAATCCCCGTGTCTTTCTTGGTGTCCTGTTTTCTAGGTAGCCTCCCTGGTGTTGTGAGTAGCTGTCCAGTCATTCTTGTTCAACTACTAGTATTCTCCCATGAGTGGGTGCATACCATGTTTGTTTTTCTGAGTCTGGGTTACCTCACTCAGGAGGATTTGTTCTAGATCCATCCATTTGACTGCAAACCTCATGAGGTCATTGTTTTTCTCTGCTGAGTAGTATTCCATTGTGTATATGTACCACAGTTTATATATCCATTCTTCAGTTGAAGGGCATCTAGGTTGTTTCCAGGTTCTGGCTATTACAATCAATGCTGATATGAACATAGCTGAGCAAGTGCCCTTGTGGTATGATTGAGCATTCCTTGGTAATATGCCCAAGAGTGGTATAGCTGGATCTGGGGGAGATTGATTCCCAATTTTCTAAGAAAGCACCATATTGATTTCCAAAGTGACTGTACAAGCTTGCATTCCCACCAGCAGTGGAGGAGCGTTCCCCTAGCTCCACATCCTCTCCAGCACAAGGTGTCCTCAGTGTTTATGGGCTTAGCCATTCTGACTGGCATAAGGTGGTATCTCAGAGTTGTTTTGATTTGCATTTCCCTAATGATTAGGGATGTTGAGCAATTCCTTAAATGTCTTTCAGCCATTTGTGTTTCCTCTGCTGAGAATTGCCTGTTTAATTCCAAAGCCCATTTGTTAATTGGACGGTTAGGGATTTTGATGTCTAATTTCTTGAGTTCTTTATATATTCTGGATGTCAGTCCTCTGTCAGTTGTGGGGTTGAAGATCTTTTCCCATTCTGTGGGCTGTCGCTTTGCCTTGTTGACCGTATCCTTTGCTCTACAAAAGCTTTTCAGTTTCAAGAGGTCCCATTGATTGATTGTTTCTCTCAATGTCTGAGCTACTGGTGTTATACCTATGAAGCGATCTCCTATGCCAATGCATTCAAGACTACTTCCTACTTTCTCTTCTAGCAGGTTCAGAGTAGCTGGATTTATGTTGAGGTCTTTGATCCACTTGGACTTAAGTTTTATGCACGGTGATAGATATGGATCTATTTGCATCCTTCTGCATGTTGATATCCAGTTATGCCAGCACCATTTGTTGAAGATGCTTTCTTTTTTACATTGTATGCTTTTGGCTTCTTTGTCAAAAATTATATGTTCATAGGTGTGTGGATTAATGTCAGGGTCTTCAATTCTATTCCATTGGTCCACAAGTCGGTTTTTATGCCAGTCACAAGCTGTTTTTATTACTGTAGCTCTATACTAGAGTTGAAGTCAGGGATCATATTGCCTCCAGAGGTTGTTTTATTATACAGGATTCTGTTGGCTATCCTGGGTTTTTTGTTTTTCCATATGAAGTTGAATATTATTCTTTCCAGGTCTGTGAAGAATTGTGTTGGTATTTTGATGGGGAATACATTGAATCTGTAAATTGCTTTTGGTAAGATTGCCATTTTCACTATGTTAATCCTGCCTACACATGAGCATGGGAGATCTTTCCATATTCCGAGCAAGAGTTGTTGGGACCAGGGATGGATGGAATACAGGGAAGAGTGGCCAAATGAATGGAAGCACATGAACTGTGAACCAATGGCTGAGGAGCCCCCAACTGGATCAGGCCCTCTGAATGGGTGAGACAGTTGATTGGCTTGATCTGTTTGGGAGGCATCCAGGCAGCTGGACCAGGTCCTGTGCTCAGTGCATGAGTTGGCTTTTGAAACCTGGGGCTTAGCAGAGACACTTGGCTCAGTCTGGGAGGAGGGGACTAGACCTGCCTGGACGGAGTCCACCAGGTTGATCTCAATCCTCTGGGGAGTCTTTACCCTGGAGGAGATGGAAATGGGGGGTGGGCTGGGGGGAGGGGGGCAGTGCGGGAGTGGGGAGAACAGGGAAATCTATGGCTGATATGTAAAGTTGAATTATATTGTAAAATAAAATAAAATAAATTAAAAAAAAAAAGGCGTGTGCCACCACCGCCCGGCTGTTTCCAGGAAATTTTTGTCCTGAAGTTTAGAACATCTCAGAAAATGTTTCTGTGATTTGTATCAAAATCACATTCAACTAAGCATGATTTTGAAAGCATCTAAAATATATTTTATAAATACTAAATAAATATAGTCTGATTGTAAAGTTAAAATTTCCCAAAACGTTAATCTTTGAGATTGCTAAAATCATTAAAAGCAACACTTTACACCAAAAAAAAAAATCAGGGCCTATGTATCTTACAGCCCTCATAGACTAATGGATGCAGTTAAGCATATCCTAGTATATCTTACATATATTAAAATTATACAGTTTAATGAGAAGTCATCTTCCTGACCATCCTCAGATATATGTTCCCATAAGATTGAGATGTAATATTGAGATAATATTTACACATCAGATGAAATTACATATTACAGTTCAGGTATTAGGGAGATACCACAGCTGTTTATATACATGGGAAATTAAAAAGAGAAGCAACCATGTCCAGAGTCTGTGGCCCCATAAGTCTTACCTGTAAGAGTTCCTCCATCAGAGAATTATCTATCTGGTGGGTTGACACCTCACCTATCCATTGCCATCTGCTCTATATTTTTGAGCCTCAAGTAAAGCCATGGCTACCAGCAGCTCTCAGCATGAGGCAATATCTAAAACACTCATAAGTAGCACACTGAAAAAAGATGTTATTGAAAAGTAAGATCAAACTCTATAAAAACTATATCAAAACAGTTATATCCAAGGAAAACACCTTAAATGAAAGAGAGAAGTTGAAGTAAATCTATTACACAGGACATATCAGGACAAAACTCAACCACACCAACTTGAAACTAGGGTCACTTCTGTAATACAAAGCTAAGCATATAGGTTGAAAGGCATCAGTAGAGCATAAGGGTCCATATGAAGAGAAGGGAGCTCATTCCTCACTGGAAGCAGGTATAGTAATAACCAATCTTATATAACTAAACATTGTACATCCTCAAATACAAAATGAAAACAAGAAAGTACGCGAAAGGAAAGAGGGAGGATAAGAAGTATTAGGCTATTTTCATTACCTATGAATCCCTCAGGCTTTTCAAAGCATTTGACACAGGAAGATTTGGTTACCTAGTCTTCATACCCTGAGCAAAATCATAGCATTGTCCAGTTCTGCCTCTTTATAAATGTATAGCATTCTAGATAGCAGATAATACAAATGCATTTTTCAAAAATGTTAAATGTTAGAAGTATACAATGAAGGCATGAGCAGACTCAGCATTAACCAGTACAAACTTTTCTAGTGTCTGAAGGGCATGCATACATTTTACAAAGTTTACAGATAATAGGATGGAACTGTAGGAAACTTCAAAGTAAAAAGGCAATCTCATTGGTATGAAATCCACTCCCCACAAAGAAAACCTCTATGAATCTTAATATTCTCCCACAGGACTCACATTCTCATACATCAAATAAACAGGACTTGTGTCACCATAGCAATGGGTCCAAACAACAAGAATTAACTGCAATCTCCCATGAGTGTAATATAAAATTGTCATATCAGGAACCTAATCTCTCATGAAGAGTGTGCTCTGTTTTCAGGTTGACACCTAAGAACATCCACCTGATTTTCTCTCTTTATTTTGCCATGGAAGAAATCAATAAGAACCCTCATATTTTACCAAACGTTTCTCTGCTAGTTGACATCAAATGTAACCAGGTGGCTGACAGGAGGAAATCTGGTCCTACTGCAAAAAGAAGTGAAAATTTTCCTAACTACTACTGTAAAAATCAGAGAAAATATTTAATCGTATTTACAGGACCCATGTGGGAAGTTTCTGCAACCCTTGGACCATTCCTGTACATGTCCAGAACTCCAGAGGTAAGTCAGAGTGGGATACTTTAATGAAATAATGTCTCCTTAAAGTTGATTTTCTGAGAATCAAAAAGATTAAAAGGCAGAGACTTGGTTTTTATCTATTCTGTTCCATCAAGGATAAATGCTCAGATACTTTCTGAAGCAAACATAACAACTTTGTCAAAAATAGGCATGAAAGGCAGCAGATCTGTGAAACATTTTACCAGAAAAGATAGCTTACTTGTAGTTTTTGAACAACCACAAGAAATTGGATATGATTTTAATAATGAGGTGAAGAATTCACACTTTCTAACACCCCCAGTATTTGTTTACTACACTTAGGTCTTAGACCAATCATTATTCCTTCTATCTTACTCACTCTGTGCTTATGTTCTATGTCCTTCAGCTCTACTATGGTGATTTTCATCCTCTCCTGAGTGCCCATGAACAATTTCCTTATCTCTATCAGATGTCTCCCAAGGACACATCTCTACCACAAGCCATGGTGTCCCTACTGGTTCACTTCAGATGGAACTGGGTAGGAG